>JAOTQR010107798.1:0-26249 GCA_025774065.1 Solanum ossicruentum | reverse complement strand
AACTGCTTTCCGGTCTAATAGTTTGCTATCAAGTCTAATTGCTATAAAGTGGAATTAGGGTAAGGAATGAATGAGCTTAACTCCGGATAGCTCTTTAATAATCATACATGAACCCTTGCTTTAACATGAATGGCTCATAAGAGGTAAAATCTTGAAATAGGGTTAACTTGAAATTTGTAAAATCATAGATAATTTCATGAATTCAATACATACTTGAAAGCGTTTAATCATCATGAAGTCATTTGACTTGTAAATAATGTAATAGATCATCAATAACTTGAGAATTCTTGTCGTGTCATTTTATCAAACACATTGTGGGTTCATGATACTTATTCAAAATCATACAATTCAACCCACCATGTAATAAAATCCTTCTGCAGGGTACCTTGAAATCTATTACAAAAGCTCATGATAATTCATAGTTTCATCGTTGAAAATTTAGATAGTATCAATAGACATAATCAATTCCTAGAGTAACTTGAAAATATACATTCATGCAAAATCAATCTATACTTAGTAAACCCCCAACGTAATTTATATTCATAATCCATAATAAGAGATACCCAATGTAATACCACTTGAAAACATGCAATTTTCATAAAGAGGAAGGTTGGCCTCCATGGGCGAAAGGACCCAATGGATGAAACTTACATACATTAAACCTTGAATTCTATGAGGTGAACTTTAAGTAGACTTAGAGCTTGAAATAAATCCTTGAGTCATAAAGTTGCGTTTGAATTTTTGAGATTTGAATGAGAGAATTTGATAGAGTCTTAGAGAGGTTTTAGAGAGGATTTTGTGAGTTATAGAGTTAAAAAATGGCTAAGTATGGCTGATTTCACCTTTAAGTGGGCATGGGGCTATGATCCCAATGCCCTTGGCCAAAACAAAAAAACCAAGGAAAATAATACTCTGGTTAGCCCCCCTAGCAGGCAGCGGACCAAACGCGGACTTAGAATTACACAGTGGCACGTCACGCCCTGGGTGCGGACAACCACTGGAAATCAAAAATTAGCAAAACCTATTTTTCGCTATGGGTCTTCTAAAATCTAGGTTATACCCATTTCCCACTCAATTTTGCCCCCTGATCAAGAATATGAAGTTGGATTTTTGAAATCATGCACAGTTTTTGAGATATATAGAAATTACGGTTATGGGGCATTTCGAAGCACATGTGGGGCATTTCATGTCACCTCAGGGAAACCATGGTCTGCCACCAACCACTAACTTGGGAGGAGGCACCCTAGCATTAGCAACTCAAATATTAGAACCTTGGCCCTGTTGGAATGACCTTAACCACCACCCTTGGGGTCGAAGAAGCTACCATCATAATGGGCCCTCTTAGGATCATGAACCCTCTTCTCCTTGATATTCTCCCCTTCAATCTGTTCAGCATACACCATGAGCATTAAGATGTCCATATCCCTAATAAGCATAGTTATACTACATTCCTTCACAACCAAATCAGATACACCTGAGACAAACTTCTGGATTCTTGCACGGGGTTGACCACAAGCATAGGAGCATACTTGGACAGCTTTGTGAACTTGAGGGCATAGTCCCTCACATTCATACTACCCTATTTGAGGTTGAAAAATACAGTCATCTTGGCTTCTATAAGCTCAAGTGGGAAGAAATAATCTGGAAATGCAAACTTGAACTCCTCCTAATTAACAGAGTTACCACAAGACCTTTCCATTGACCATTGAGTATTGAGCCACATATTTTAACTAATAAGCAACCAACTCAGCTTTCTCGTCAGAAGTGACTCCCATAACAGTCAACGCCTTAGTAAGCTTATCAATGAAATCTTGAGCATCCTCATCAGTCTTTGACCCATAGAACTCCAAAGGATTCATCTGGGTGAAATCTCTTTCCCTAGAGGGTAGAGAGGGATCCCGAGAAAGATTAGCCTTCCTAGTCTGAGTAGTCACCACCTGGGTAAGCATAGCAAAGGTTGTACAGAATTCACCATTAGAAATAGGCTCTTCCATGGGTTCTTGAGGTGTTTGGCCCTCATTAGCTTTGGCCAGTCTTGGTAGGGGAGATCTTCCTTAAGGCATCTTCTATAATGTAGCAATAACACTATCAGGAGAAGGAACCAAACACATGGTCCAAAACATGACATAAGACATGAAGAAGTAAGACAATTCCTCGAATGTCATCATAGCCTCCCACTCATAGGCGTGGTGCACTTCACACCCATGAATAGGACTCTATTTGAAGCGGCATGATGGACTCAAAGGATCATTTACAAATGTAGTGCTTTGATACAAAACTTGTAATGACCTAAACCTAGGGTCTAGGAGTGACATGGCGAATAGGAACCCCGAGAGTCGCCAAACAAGCCTCATAGTATCCAAATTCACATCATTGGTTCAAAAGTGTATTCAAATAATAAACACATAGTTCTAAGGGATGGGTAAGTAGGACTCACTCTATGGGGATGTCATAGGGAAAAAGAGTAACATGGAACCACATAACATATAACACATAAATATGAAGAGGGGGGAGGGGTAAGTATGACTCACTCTATGGGGGTAATTTGGGACTTAGGATCTTTCACATCATAACATATAGACATATCACAATATTCATAGCCAATCCACATAACTATAGACAATAGATAACTATATCCATAACTAAAATTTCCAAATATAACACTTTGCATATAAATGTAAAGTAATTTACACGATGTCCAACAATGCCTCTAGTCATCAGATAGGACGATGGCCAAGGCATACACCCAACTCTCCCTCAAAGTAAATAACATAAATAAAACAACATGGGTAGAGGAATGGTAGCTTCTCCTTGGAAGATAGGACTCACCATAACAAGCAAATCTCAAGATCTAAGTTAGACGACGTACGGTGGATGAAGGTCATTCACAGTTCATACATGGTGAGATCATGTAGGCAAAAATATGCATTAGTACAATTGAATGTACTAAGTATGCGAGCATGCAATGCATATGACTTACCAAACCTACATTTAATGTTAGATGAAAAAGAACATAATATAGAAGGAGAAATATCGCAAGAGATATAGTATACATATGCCCAGAAACCAATGATGCATAAATTTCACAAATGCTTATATATTGTGGGGATGGACTATAATCAAAAAATCAAACCCATGCAAGCTATTACACGAGTTAGTTGATGTTGCCTAAGTTACACCTCTTTAGAGGATAAAGTGATTGATATCAAGAAATAGAACCTAAACTAAGTTAGGGTCGAATCCACATGGGATATATAGATGCAAGACAAATTCAGCAATATGCAATCCGAGTAGTTAACCGACTCAATTCCCAAAAAAGGGGGTTGTAATAATTAATGGAAAAATAAACTATCACAAGAGAAAAATCAATAATAGATAGCAATAAGGTATTGTGTTCCCCATAATTCTCAAACTCATATCACTGGATAACCTAATTCTTGTCTAGTGTATAGCATGCAGGACGGTAATTTAAGTTCACCAAGCCCTTTGGTGAAAGGTAAGACACAAATTTCACTATGCGACTCAGCTCATCTCCATAGTGTGCATTCCTAACCATTACCTATTATTCCCAGTACAACCTCCCATTGGCCCAGTTTGGTTGATTAGACGAGAACGCATCAATCGAACACTATTAATAAATCTCTTTTCCTATTTATTACTACCATGATCCAGTCAGTAACATTAGGCAGGTTCTAATGTTTGCCACCATTAGAAAATATGCAAAACAAAGAGAGTTAATTATTACATGCATATACACCTTCCAAGAATCGTGAATTTTCTGATTTTACTTTGTTAGTTCTTCACGGTTCCCACAACCCTAGTTGTGGATTTAGCTACTCATGCTATGTGTAGATAAAGAGATTATGAATTGAGAAGACATAACTAAACACCTAGATAATTGAATTAAGAACAAGCAAATCCAATGTCAATGAAAATCACAAGCTTGAAGATTGAATTAAAGCACAAGTGTTTCAAAGACTCTCTCACAATTTTCTCTCTTAGAATATTGAGTTCTGTTCTCTGAGCACTAACCTAAAACTACACAAAACTGATATGAAATAACTAAAACTTCTCAAAAATAACCTAAAACCCATTTATAATAAGTAGAAAAAAAGTCCTAAACAAATTAGGAAAAAAGGTCGGCAAACTTCACAAAAGCACTCTACGACTCACAGTGTCTTCTATGGTTTGTAGTCAGGGTCTCATAATCAGCTACTAGAATTTTGGACTTTTGTTCTATGTCACCCCTTTACGACTCATCAAATGATTTACAATCCGTAAAGGGGGTTTCATCTGATAACTTTCCTGTAAGTCCACTTCTTTTATCCTTAGGGCACGAAAGGTGGTCTATGACTCGTAAATTGTTCCACGTCTCGCCTGCATGTTTGTAGAAATAACTTCAGAAACTTGTTCCTTTACTGGAAATCCTCATGAAACACCTTTACAACACGTAGAATGCTCTACGACCTTTATAAGGACTCGTACAACAACAAAAACCAACAACTTAAACCAACAACTTTTGCAATTCTTTCCCAAATCATGGCCAACATGTAATCCTGCAAAACTAAACACAACATATAAAACCCATAAATATCGCATTGAGAACACATAAAATCCTAAGTTTTAAGCATCAAAAGTGATGTATTTTGGCAGCATACTAACACCTTTAACTTAAAATTATTGCTTGTCCTCAAGGGATAACTCAACCTATACAGACAATATAGTAACACATAGACCTCAACTAAATGGCATACATCTCAAACTCAGATACCCACATCAATTTTTTCAAAGAGGATTGGATAGCTATTTAGCGAACCAATGCAAACTGGTGCATGTGACAACATAGCTATGACAAGCAAGAGATTATCAATAGTCCACATTCACTGAACAGGTCAAATTCTAACAATGCAATGCAAGTTCCCTCATAGAAAGAAATCTCATGTATGACACTCAATTATCATTTCTTATTTAACCTTGGGAGGGTGCAAAACTACTCACTCTCACAAAATATATTCATGCATATTGGCTAATACCATAGGTTTCCCTTATACTCATAACTCAGAAATTCAACTAACTGGACTAGGATACCTTTAGGACTTTCTAGGCTTATAACATAGGTTCCTACATTTTTGCCCTTCCAACATAGCTATGACAAGCAAGAGAATATCAATGGTCCACATTCACTGAACAAGTCAAATTCTAACAGTGCAATGCAAGTTCCCTTACAGAAAGAAGTCTCATATATGACACTCAATTATGATTTCTTGTTTAACCTTGGGAGGGTGCACAAATACTCACTCTCACAAAAGATATTCATGCATAATGACTAATACTATAGACTTGCCCTTATACTCATAACTCATACCTTTAACTAACGGGAGTAGGAGCACTTTAGGACTTTTTAGGCTTGGAACGTAGGCTCAGGGGGCTTTGGTATGATATTTTTGAAAAATAGTGACTAAAAGCCCTCCTTGAAACTGCCTATTTCTACACTTTTCCCTACCAACATAGCTATGACAAGCAAGAGAATATCAATGGTCCACATTCACTGAACAAGTCAAATTCTAACAATGTAATGCACGTTCCCTCACAAAAAGAAGTCTCATATATGATACTCAATTATGATTTCCTGTTTAACCTTGGGAGGGTGCACAAATATTGACTCTCATAAAAGATATTCATGCATAATGACTAATACCATAGGCTTGCTCTTATACTCATAATTCAGACCTTCAACTAACTAGACTACGATCACTCTAGGACTTTCTAGGCTTGTAAAGTAGGCTCAAGGGGTTTTGGTTTGATATTTTGGGAAAATAGTGACTAAAAGCCCTCCTTGAAACTGCTTGTTTCTACACTTTTGTTTACCTTATTATCCCTTTTTCCTCCTTCAAGCTTTTCTGGATGCTTTCTTTTCATTTTTCAGCTTTTTGCCTTGTTTTTACACTTTGTTTTGCTTTTTAGCTCTTTCTGAGGCCTCTTTTATTTTTCATGCAACCAATACATGATTTTTCTTCTTTTTCTGCTCATCCCTAACTCACCCCCTTATTTTTGTGCCTAACCCTCAACTTGGGCTTTTTGCCTGTGTTGAAGTGCACAATATCTATCCTCCGAACCAAGGCTATTTTTGGTAGCCACCCCCAACTTAGACTTTTTACCTCATACTCACATGGCCCTTCATACATTATTAACAAAAGACTCATAGATCATATTTTCTATCTCAATGTTCCCTCACTTATTAGAACAAACTTTGTCATATACCTAAATATGCATGGTTACTATCTACCACTTAATCAAAATTTTTGGTGGGAATCATTTTTCAAACAAAACATAAAAATTTGATATATGCCATAAGTATTGGTACTATATGCTAAAAAGTATTATCTAAACATCCTAAACGTAATGGTTCAACAAAAAAATAAATATACACAGGAAAATAGAACGCAAGAAAGAAAATCCCGGGATCAAAAAGTTGGGTAATTATGGACCATAAGCTAATCAGACTTCACTGAGACCCATTACTATCCACACCCCATCAAAAAATATGCTTATTGTACCCAATGCACAAAATCAATCAAAATTAGAACATAAAGGGTAAAAAAGTACTTGCGCGCCTAAGCACCAGGGTCCACCTTGGGTTGCCTCCCAAGAAGCTCCTGATTTGTTGTCGCGACAGGACATCGATAGCTTGAGTAATCAGACTTCCTCAAGATCCCATTCTTTGACTGTCTTTATCTCTTCCATTTCCAAGGTATGGCTCGAGTCATTGGCCATTTACCTTGAAACCTCTATTTTTCCCCTCCAACTCAATAGTCCCACGATCGAATGTGCATACTACTCAAGGGTCCCAACCATCTGGATTTGAGCTTCCCAGGGAACATCTTCAGTCTAGAATTATAGAACAGCACTAAGTCTCATTGTGCAAATTGGTAGTTTTCTATACGATGATCATGTTGTAGCTGATTCTTTATTTGCACAAGGCTGAGCTCTTATATGCTTTCAATCGAAACTCATCAAGCTCATTGAGTTAACTCAGCTTGGAGTTTGTTGCATCATTCCATTCGAAATTCAATTTCTTCAGTGCCCATATTACTTTATGCTAAAGCTCTACTAGCAAGTGACATGCTTTCCCTAAGATGAGTTGGTAGGGATACATGCCTACAGGGGTCTTAAATGCAGTCTGGTATGCCTAAAGTGCATCATCTAGCTTCGGTAACTAATATGTCCAATTTGCATTCATAATCTTGGATAGGATCTGTTTAATTTCCCTATTGGACACCTCCACCTGCCCATTTTTCCGAGGATGATAAGGCGTCACCACCTGATGATTCACTCCATACTTTTTGAGAAAATCTTTAAAAAGTCATTAGTAGAAGTGAGAACCTCCATCACTGATGATTTCCTGTAGGGTGCCAAACCTTAAGAAAATGTTCTATTTTAGAAATGTTGTGACACTTTTTCCCTCATTATTGGGTAGAGCCACGGCCTCCACCCACTTTGATGCATAATCCACAGTAACTAGGATGTACTTGTTTCCAAGCGAGCTAACAAATAGTCCCATGAAATTTGTCCCCCATATATCAAATAACTCAATCATCATAATGGGATCCAGAGGGAGCTCATGCTTGCGGGAAACCCCGCCATCTCTTTCGCACATTTCACAAGCTTCGTCATAGTTGTGGGGGTCTTGGTGGATGGTGGGCCAGTAGTACCCACATTATAGGATCTTATGGGTTGTTTGAATCTCACTATGATGTCCACCCACCAATGACGAGTGACATGCCTCAAGGATGCTCATCATCTCAACCTCTGGAATGCAATGACAAATAATCCCATCAGTACATACACGGAACAAATATGGGTCATCCCAGAAGAACTTCCTCACATTAGGCATAAACTTTTGATGTTGATGTATGTTTAGATGGGGTGGCACAATATCAGTCACCAAGTAGTTTGCATAATCTGCAAACTAGGGTATCAAATTATGAGATGCAACCAACACTTTCTCAATGGGAAAAGAATCATTTATCTCCAATCCATTATCAAATTTGATCATCGCCCTATCTTTCAAATTGAGAGGTGATTTGCAACTTGATTCTCTATCCTTTTTCTATCGATGACGTCAAAGTTGAACTCTTGCAAGAGAAGTACCCATCTCATCAACCTTGGCTTTGTGTCCTTCTTAGCCATCAAATATGTAAGTGTTGAGTGGTCCGTGTGCACCTCCACTTTGGCCCCTAACAAATATGACCTGAACTTTTCAAATGCAAAGACCAATGCAACTAACTCTTGCTCTGTGACAGAGTAATTCTCCTCGGTTGTACTTAAGGCTTTGTTGCTGTAGCATATGGGATGTAATATCTTCTCCTTGAGTTGTCCCAATACCACACCTAAATCAACCCCACTTGCATCACACATGATCTCAAAGGGCTTGGACCATTCTGGAACAACAATGATTGGTGTTGAGATCAACCACTTGTTTAACTCTTCAAAGGCTTTCAGACACGTGTCATCAAACAGAACTTAGCAGCTTTCTCCAATAGATTGCACAACGAGTATGCAATTTTAGAGAAATCGTTTATAAACCTCCGATAGATTCCTGCATGCCCCAAGAAACTCCTCACACCGCTTATTGAAATGGGTGGTGGGAGCTTCTCAAACACTTCTACTTTAGCTCTGTTGGCCTCAATGCCTTTGCTAGATATCCTATGTCCCAACACAATACCCTCTTTCACCATGAAGTGACACTTTTCCCAGTTTAGTACTAGATGGCTCTCTTCACATCTTTGCAAAACATCATGTAGGTGCTTCAAACAATACTCACATGAGTTTCCCACCACACTAAAGTCATCCATGAAGACTTCGATAGTGAATCTCCACTATGTCTGAGAAAATGGACAACATGCATCTCTAGAATGTTGCTGGAGCATTACACAACCTGAATGGCATCCTTTTGAATGTGATGGTGCCATAGGGGAATGTAAATGTGATCTTCTCTTGATGCTATGATCTGATTATAGCCTGAATACCTATTAAGAAAGTTGTACCACCCCTTTCCAACTAGTCAATCCAACATCTGATCGATGAATGATATAGGAAAGTGATCCTTCTCTGTCGAGGCATTGAGTTTTCTGTAATCCATGAATACCCTCCATTTTGTGACTGGCTGCAATGGAATCAAATCATTGTTGGAATTAGGTACCATTGTGATACCCCCTTTCTTTGGAATGTACCTTACCAGGCTCACCCATTCACTATCAGTGATCAGGTAGATTACTCTTACATCTAACCATTTAATGATCTCTTTGCGCAAAACTTCTTGCATAGGAGGGTTAAGGTGGCTTTGGTGCTCAATTCTCGGCTTGTAGTCCTTGACCAACTGGATTTTATGTGTACATACCATGGGAGAGATAACAATAATGTCTACAATGATCCATTTGATGGCCTTCTTGAATTGTTTGAGCACCATTACAAGGGTATCCGCTTTCTGCGGCTATTATAACCAACAAAGTGTTGTTGGCTCCCAAAAATACATATTTCAGATGTGGTAGAAGAGCCTTCAATTCTAACACTAGCGGGTCTTCTATGGAGGGCTTTGTGGGTGGTGACTCCCGATTCTGCAAATCTAGCTCTAGCTTAGTTTAACGCCTAGGAACATAATATGCCCCTAGAGCATTCATTATCTTCTCATAGCTTGGTATACCATCGGTATCGAAGTTCATCAAAACTGCCTCCAATGTGTCAACACCCAACCTTACCTCCAGTGGTATTTCAGGCTCAGTATCATCAACAGTCGCGACAGGAGAAACCACTCTTACATCATTGTCTTTGCTTACTTGCTGATACACATTGAACAAGACCTCATCTTTACCAAATCTGAACTTCAGTAGGCCCTTTCCATATCCACCAAGGTGCGTCCAGTAGCAAAGAAGGGCCTGACAAGATAATAGGAACTTCAAAATCAACTTCACAATCAAGGATCACAAAGTCTGCATGGAATATGAATTTTTCCACTTTCACCAACGCATCATAAAATATCCCCACAAGCTCCTTCACCGTGCTACTCACCATTAACAATCAAATGCTAGTAGGAGTAGGGGCTCCCAATCCAAACTTCTTGTAGACCGCAAGAGGCATCAGATTGATACTGGCACCTAAGTCACATAGTGCCCTTGCGAACTCTAAATCTTTAATTGTGCAGGGTATGGTGAAAGCACCTAGATCTTCATGATTTAGAACCAAGGACTTTGTAGTGACAACACTGCAATGTTGAAGCTCTTGAGAAATCTCCTGACTCACAGTGCACTTTTGGTGACCAAGTCCTGCATATACTTGGCATACCCTAGCATTTTCTCCAAATCCTCGATGAGAGGGGTGTTGATAGATAACTGCTTTAGCATGGAGTGAAAGTGTTTGAGCTTTCCTTCCTTCTCCCTCTTTTTGAGTCTCTGAAGGAAGGAAGGAGGAGGCCTAGGGATGGGTTTAAACATCTTTGGTGCTTTAGTTGCTTCACTTACCCCATCTTTGCCACGATCATCTCCTTCATCTGCATCCTTTGCTGCAACCGTCTCCTCACGAACATCTTCCATATCAATCGATATAAGAGGGTCTGTTGTGCTCTTTCCACCCTACATGGTGACCACCATACATTGCCCTTCACTTTTTAGATTTTGCACTATATTACTCGGCAGTGTACCCCTCTAATGCTAATTCAACTGAGTTGACACTTGACCAAATTGTTGTTCCAACTGCTTGATAACCAGAAAATGAGACACTATCTTTTGATTGATACTAGTGATCTCTGTTTTATGCCCTTTAGGGTCTCATCCTCTATCTCAGCCTTCTTCAGTATGCGACAAAATATCTCCTCAATTCTGGAATTGCCTATACTTGCATTGCAATTGTGTGGTGGCATAAAAGGACCACTTCTGAAAACCTCTCGGCAATCCCAATCTGCATCCGGACACCTATTTCTATAATAATAACCTCCGCGATTGTCCCTGTAGGCTTCATCTTTGCCAAAGCTCTGACCTTGGTGCCAATTGTCCTGATTAGACCATTGGGCGTTGTTCCAGAAATTCCTCATCAGATCATTAACAAAATAAGTGTCCTCATCATAGTATAGCTTCTCGTACATGGGTGCATGCGGGGATAGGTGGACCACTGAGTTCACTCTTTCTTGGTTTTGCTTTATTACCACATCCATTCTTGTGTGAAGCTGGGAAAGCTACTGTATAATTTCTTCATTAATTTTGGCTTGCTCTGACCCCACACTGACAGCATATGAACTCTTTGTGGAAGCCCTATCCCACTGCCCTCATGCATGATTTGTCTTAACTACTTGCTCCGTGTATTGTATAATCCTTGATAATGGTTGATCTAGAAACATACCCCCCATGATAATGTCAGCAGAGGCCTAACTATTCTCATCAAGTGCTTGAAAAAAGATCTCCACCAAGGCGTTATCAACTATCTTGTGGTCAGGGATGCTCCTCGGACATTTTGTAAACCTCTCCCAAGTAGTGCTTATCGAATCACCAGGAAGTTGCTTCGAAGTTGTTGATATGGTCATTTAACTTGAGCTTCTTCGATCTATGGAAGTATCTCTCCAAAAAGGCCTTCTACAAGTCTGCACAGCTGGTGATTGAACTCTGTGGGAGTTCAGATAGCCATAACACAGCATTGCCCATAAGAGACAATGGGAAGACATAAAGTCCCACAGTATCCATAGACAGATTTTGTGTCCCCATCACACTCTTACAAAAAAAGGCCACATTGTGCAAGTGACTATGCGGATCCTCTGATGGTAAGCCCACAAAAAACCCACGGCTATTGCAGCATCTGAAGTAACCCATTAGAGACTATGAACTTTGTATTTGCCGATAGTGGTGGCAACACAATAGCTCCAGTCACATCCATAGCCATGGGGTTCAACTTGTACTGGTTCCACTGGTAAGCATTAGCATTGAACTCCTGAGTTGTGAATGTCCTCCAAAGATGGTGGGTTCTTATCTATCATCATTATTATTGTTCCTATTCAGGGCTACATTGGTCTCGTTGTTGGCATTGTCATGGGCTATTCTTCTTGTAGTTCGGTGGATATCTAGATCAAATGGAGTTAAGGGATTACCTTGACTCCAAGTGTTGGGCATACACTACTCATACACACTACAAAGAACATAAACAAAAACAAAAGTAAAATAAAGGAAACTAAGGATTCACACTCAAATTACTAATGAATTTACTAAGTCTAGCCGTATTCTCCGGCAATGGCGCCAAAATCTTGATGTCGCCCAATTTACACCTCTTTTTCAGAGGATAAATTAGCCATTGTCAAAAAAAAGAACCTGACAAAGGTTAGGGTCAAACCTATGGGGAATACATAGACTCAAGACAAATTCACCAATATGTAATTCGAGTAGTTAACCGTCTCAATTCCGCATAGATGGGGGTTTGCAATAATCAATGAGAAAAATAAACTAACTATCACGAGAGAAAATTCAATAATAGAGAGCAACTAGGGTATTGTGTTCCGTGATTCCCTTACTCAGTATACCCAAATAACCTAATTCTTGTCTAGTGTATAGCATGCAGGATGGAAATTTAAGTTCACCAAGCACTTTGGTCAAAGGTGACAGATGAATTTCACCATGCGACTTGGCCCATCTCCATTGTGTGCATTACTAACAATTACATATTAGTCCTGGTACAATCTCCCCTTGGCCCAGTTTAGTTGATTAGACGAGAACACATCAATTGAATTCTATTAATTAATCTCTTTTGCTATTCATTACTACCTTGATCTTGGCAATAACACCAGGCGGGTTGTAATGTATGCCACTATCAGAAAACATGCAAAACAAAGAGGGTTAATTAATACATGCATACACACCTTCCAAGAATCGTGAATTATCCAATTTTACTTTGTTAGTTCTTAACAGTTCCCACAACCCTAGTTGTGGATTTAGCTACTAATGTTATGCGTAGATGAAGAGATTCTGAATTGAGAAGATATAATTAAACACTTACACAATTAAACTAAGAACAAGCAAATGCAATGTCAATGAAAATCACAAGCTTGAAGATTGAATTAAAGCACAAGTGTTTCAAAGACTCTCTCACAATTTTCTCTGTTAGAATATTGATTTCTCTGAGCACTAACCATAAACTACATAAAACTGACATGAACTGAGTAGAACTTCTCAAAAATAACCCTTGAAAACTATTTCTCATAAGTAAAACAAGTCCGAAACAAATTAGGGAAACTAGTCGGCAAACTCCATGAAGGTACTCTACGACTGATAGTGTCTTCTGTAGTTCATAGTCGGGGTCTCGTAATCAGCCACTGAAATTTTGGACTTCTCTTCTACGACACTCTTTCACAACTCGTAATATGATTCATGATCCATAAAGAGGGTTTTGTTTGATAAATTTCCTATAAGTCCATTTCTCTAATCCTCAGGGCAAAAAAGGTGGTCTACGACTTGTAAAGGTTGGCGAACCTGTCGTAAAGGTTGTTTCGTAAGAAATTCCAATGAGGGGCCAACCTTTACAACAACAAAAACTAGCAACTTCAGCAATTTTTCCCCAAATCATGGCCAACCTATAATCCTGCAAATCTAAACACACAAACACATAAAACCTACAAATATCGCATTATGAACACACAAAATCCTAAGTTTTAAGCATCAAAGTGTTGTATTTTGACAGCACATCATTTGTCCAATGAAAACCTCCCATCGATAAGAGAAGATTACTTGCCAAGGGTAATATACATCACACCCTATGACACAGTCATTTCGGTGGATGGATACCTTCCTTACGACCCAGTCATATAAGAAGGATTTCCAATATCATATCACATCAATAAATGAATAAACATCCCTTATGACCTGGTCATTTCGGTGATGCCTATACTAGCACATAGTTCGAGAAATGATAGAGGACCCTTGGGGATAGCCCTAACACCCCAATCCATCGGTGCTAAGTCAAAACATTCCACGAGAATACTTGTACATATACATGCTTTCGAAAGAGGCATTAGTCATTTCAAATCATTTCAATGCATAATTAGGATTAAAAGCCAAACATTCCTCATAATCATCCATTCATTGGTTAAAAAGCCAAATCATTGTTCAATGTCATGTTTCTCATGCATAGGAATAACTCATTCATTAAACAATATGGTACAAGCACCCAATATACTCAAAGAGTCAATAACAATAAACAATTATGTGATCACATTCTTGTCATAACCATATGTGAACTTCACTCACCGAAATAGCTTTCATAACACATATGTGAGCTTAACCCATTGATAATTTTCATAAAATCCAGTGATCATGAAAGCATATGCCATGAATGATATGTGAATAGCAATGTGTAATGTAGATTCAATCTTAAATCATCAATACAATCTGAAATTAAAGTAAATCCAAAAGTAAAATCCATATTAAAATCATAATATTGATTACCCATGCTTAGATCAAACCTTAACAATGCATATTCAAATATTTGTAATAATCATGTAACTCAACAAATTAGGGCTTAAATCAACTTGAAATCATCAATAAAGTGTAGCCCACAGTTCAGTTGAATTTATTAAACCATAATTCTCAAAACCCATATTTAAAGTAAGCAAAATTTCATGAAAAAGAGTTTGGCTCTTCTTAGTTGAAAGGAACCAAGAATCAATCCCACATACCTTAGCTAATGAAGAAGATTCAAGAAGAAATTTAAGGAAGAATGAGCCTTTCCTTGATTCCTATGTTTAGAATCACACGAGTCTTTTGAGAGAGTTCTTAAGAGTGACTTGAGAGAATTTTAAATATGAGGAATGAATTTTAATTAGATGAATAAGGTTTAGGTCATTTCAAAGTCCTTGGATAGCATAGAAGGTCACAAAAGACCCTTAATATAAACCATAATTAGAAAATGCCATTAATGAAACAAGTTGAAAAACTAAAATAGTTGTCTCAGGAAGGACCCATATGGTCTATAGGTCATAGGAATCGTATACATGTTCGTGATCTGATACTTAGAAAATTTTCGCTTGACGGAGGTCTGAGACTGTAATCCCATACTTAGAATTTTTCAACGTAGGCATCCACACGGAGGGTGATATGGACCGTACCAAGCGAGATAATCTGTGTACCTTCTTCTTCCCACATCACTTAGAAAAATTTCTTCACGCCAAAGTTCCAAGATAGTAATCCAATACTTACAAAACATTTACTCCAGAACCCACTCGGGGAGGCATATGGACTGTACCACCTTGTACAGGTTGTATACTTGGTCATACCACCTTATTTAGTCCCAAAACTGTGGAATTTCAAGACTAATGCCACCACATAGTCCACCACACGGTCCATGAAGCCTCATATAGTCCTTGTAGGCTCTATTTGTGGCATGCTTTTAGTCAAAAACTTCATTTCTAAGCTCAAACACACCATACAAGACCAAGGGTTACTCTATAGGGGATTCACTTAGTATATATAGCTTCATATGGACCGTGAGGGCTCCCATGGAGTGTCACCTTGGTCTTAAATTGTTTGGAACCAAATTACCTAGCTCTAATAAGGTCATAAAATGTCTAGGTCCTTACAAAGTGAAAATGAGGGAAGGTGAAAAATGAAAGGACTAGGGCCTTTGAAAAGCCTTCGGTATGTCGATGAGCTATACATATTTTGTGATGCCAAACAACACTGCCTAACACATTTGGTAGTACATCGAGTGTGCTAGGAACTGCCTTTCTTAACAGTATGCATACCTTTCTTTTAGACTTGAATGGCGGTGAGAATGACCATCGCACATACTTTCGATGATTCACCGAGTTGCCACTTAGTTCGCCGAATTTGACATCACCTTAGAAGTCATCAAGTGACTCTAAAGGCAATCAAACTAACGGTTGCCTTTTTGCCTCAGTGATCCGCCAATTAGTACCCTTGATCACCCTCTCAGTTTTCTGCTCAAATTTTCTCTTTTTCAACCTTGCACAAATCAACATCCATTATTTGAGACTAAAAATATTAACTACTCACCTTGGGTTTCCTCCCAAGGAGTGCCTTAGTTAACATCGTGGTAGGATGTAATTTCTCTTCATCCTCAAGTCACCACTGATTGGTTCATCACTAATAACAATTTGGGATTATCTCTCGTCTTCTAAGTTTTGTATATGTTGAACATTATTTCCTCATTATTCATTTCGAACTTCAATTTCCCACTCTCTACATCCACAACAACTCTTCCGGTGGTTGAGAATGGCCTACCCAGTATAATCGGCATGTCAGTCCACCTCATAATCTTAGATCATAAAATCAGCAGGAAGAATGAACTTTTCCACCTTCACCAACACATCATGTAACATCTCAACTGGTCTTTTGATGGATCGATCAACCATGAGTAGCTGCATTGTCATTGGTGAAGGGATCTCTAATCCCAATTCTTCAAATATGGCTAGATGCATAAAGTTCTTTACTAAACATCAAAACTCCAATGTTGCATGGGATAGTAAATGAACCTAGGTCTTCTTTCTTTACTACCAAATTTTTTGTTAAGATTGCACTATGATTATGAGACACCTTGATTGTCTGATACTCAAGAGTCTGCTTCTTTATGACCAACTCTTTCATAAATCTAGTATAATCTTGCATCTTGATCATTGCTTCCACAAAACAATTATCGCTAATGAGTTGAAAATAGAGAGAAACTTCTGAAACTTTGCATCCTCCTCTTTCTTCTTCAATCTCTGAGGAAAGGGAGGATCAATCTTGACTTGAGGTGTTTTCAGTGTCACAGTTGGACTTGAATTTTTGGGGAATGTTTTCTTGGCATTCACAGCATCATCCCTACTCTTCTCTTATTTTTCACTTTGGAGATTTCCAAGAGCATCTCCACCTTCATCATTAGCTATACTCTCATCAATTTCAATAGCCATTTCACCTTCATCTTCTCCCACTTTATTTTGTCCATCTTCAACAACAAGAGATACCTTTGTGCCTTCGACCACTTTTCCACTCTGAGTAGTGATGGTTAAGCATTATTGATTATTGCCCTTAGGCAAAACACTTTTTGGAATCTTATTTAGATGAGTTGATATGTTTCCAAGTTAAGTTTCCAAGTTTTAATAGAAGCTAAATATGATATCACTATTGACTCAACTATGAAAAGTCAGACTTCATCACCTTCAAGACTTTATCGGAGGCTTCCACCTTATTCAAGATTTGGGTGAGCATATCTTCAGTCTGAAGATTCACTGTATTCACAATAGGGTTAACATCTTTCACCCTATTATGGAGTGGAACATACCTATCTCCCATCCTATCACTCCAACCCTCAACTTGTGGTTGTCCAAGCCATGCACGATCTCTCTATCAGATGTTATTATTCCAACCTTGATTTTCGGGTGGCCTTGGAAAAGTAGCCTGAGAACCCACTATTTAGTTACCTATATAATTTACCTCCTCATTGTAACCACCTTCAGATGGTGCACCATCAAACATTACATCGCTAGCAGCTCCTACAACACTTACATCTTTACGATTTCCTCCCATAACATGCTTAGTCAAGAGGTCAAGCTAAGTTAATATCTTAGTCATATTTTCATCCCTCTATTGATATTTAGTGAGCCTACTCATTAGATAGACCCCTTTGCCCTGAAGATATGATATCATCTCTCATGTATCATGCTCGGTTAATTTTTGTCATGACCTCTAGGAGGTCACAAGCTTTAGTAAACATTTGTGTCTTTATTCGTCCTCTCACTAGCTAGTTAGCTACCCCTTTTTTAACCGCATCGAGTCTTACATAGAAGTATTGCAATCGCATATGATTCGGAACTCCATAATTAGGGATTGAAGTAAGTGTTTCTGAAAACAAAGTCATGTCTTATGCAATGGCTCGCCTTCAATCTGCTTGAAGTTCTCAATACTTCTTCTAACCTTTATCATCTTCGAGGAGAGAAAAATCTATTGAGAAATATATTTTGCAGCTCCTTTCATGAAGTGATAGAATCATGAGGAAACTCAGTTAGTCACCTCATTGCCTCTCTGATAATGGAAAACAGAAACAACCTTAGTTTAATGATGTAAGGATTCAGACTTTGTAAGATCTCATTGGAGCTTCAAATTTTGATTTCAATGAGTTTTATACCAAGGTGACGCTCTATGGGAGCCCTCAAGGTCCGTATGAGGTGACACGACCTATGTGGAGCCACAATAGAGTGGCCCTTAGCCTTTTGGTGGGTGTTTTGCTCCTTAAACGTGGAATTTTTACTAAGGCACACCATACATAGACCGCTCATGGTTTGTGTGGCACCTCATAGCGTGTGTGGTGGCCTTGGCTTTAAATCCCATAATTTTGGTACCAACTGTGGTGACACGGCCAGGTCCACGAGCCGTGCCAAGTGGTGCGGCATGGCTTTCGAGGTGAAAGTTTTCTAAGTATGGAATCACTGTCTTAGAACTTTATTGTGGATGATTTTTCTTAAGGAGGTGGTATAGGAAGTGGTATGTTCATGTAGCCTTGTACAACCTGTGTTGCCTTCGATGAGGGTGATTGTGTTGAAAAATTCTAAGTATGGGATTATTATTTCGTACCTTCGTCAAGTGAAATTTTTTCCAAGTGTTAGCTCACAAATAAGTATACAGTCTGTGTAGTGTGTCATGGACCTCCTTGGAGCAATGACTTTCAATTTTTTAACTCATTTCATTAATGGTGTTTTCGTAATTACAGTTTATTCTGAGGGTCTTTTGTGACTTATTATGCTACCTAAGGACTTCCTAATGACCTAAACTCTATTCCTCTCATTCAAATTAATTCCTTGCATTTAAAAATTTTCTCAAGTCTCTTTCAAAGAACTCTAGTGGGAATTACGTTTGGGGATCAAGGAAGGACTCTTTCTTCACCAAATTTCTTTTTGAATCTTCTTTATAGTTAAAGTATGTGGGTTGTGATTCTTGGTCCCTTTCAACCAAGAAGACCCGAACTCTTTTCAAGTGATTTTCATGAATTTTTGCTTACTTTAAATTTGGGTTTTTAATATTATTATTTATTAAATTCAATTGAAGTATGGGCTACATTTAGTTGATGGTTTGAGTTAATTTAATCCCTATTATGATAAATTACATTGAAGTTATGAAGTATGAATGTGCATGTCCCCTTTAAAGCTTGATTTATGCATGGATAGCCTATATTATGATTTAAATGTGAAATTTTACATATTTTTCAACTTGAATTTCATAATATATTATTGATTAAAGTTTGAATCTATATTACCCATATTATTCTCATCTCATACATAGCATATGCATTCATGAATATTAGATTTCTGAAATTATCGGTGGGTTAAGCTCACATATGTCTTTTATAAAATGATTTCAGTGAGTTAAGCTCACATATTGGTTATGACATCACACAAATGTCTATTTTTATTGGATCTTTGAGCATATTAGGTGCGTGAATCATATTTTTTAATGAATGAACTATTCCTATGCATGAGAAACATGGCATTGAACTATGGTTTGGCTTTTTAGCCCATCAATGACTGATAATGAAGAATGTTTAGATTTTAACCTAAATGTGCATTGAAATGATTTGAAATGACTATTGCCTCTTTTGAAAAGTATGTATATGTATAAGTATTCTCGTGGGATGCTTTGCCTTACCACCGATAGGTTGGGAGCGCTAAAGCTATCCCCAAGGGATCTCTCCCTTTCCTTGAACTATGTGCCAGCATAGGAATGGAAGTTATTACCAAAATGACCGAGTTGTAAGGAATGGTTTTACATTGATATGATATGATTTTATCATGAAAATCCTTCTGAAATGGTAGGGTCATAAGGAAGGTGACCATCCATTGAAATGATGAGGTTTGTAAGGTGTGATGTAGATTACCCTTGGCAAGTAATCCTCTCCTACCAATAGAAGATCTTTATAGGACTAGCTCATGTAGTAGCTCGCATAGGTTTGAATTGTCGGTTATAGTCCATCACTACTATATATGAGTGTTTGTGTATCTCATGCATAATTGATTTCATGGCATCTTTATACTACATCTCTTGCTATATATCTCTTTTTAGATTATGTGCTCTTGTCATGTAACATTGAATGCAGGTTTGGCAAGCCATATGCATTGCATGCCCACACACTTAGTACATTCAAATGTACTAACATTTTTTCCTACATGATCTAACCATGTAGGGATCGAGGATCACATTCATCCACTGTATAACGTCTAGCTTGGGTCTTGAGATTTGCTTATTGTGGTGAGTCCTATCTTCCAAGGACAAGCCATCATTCCTCCATGTATGGTATTTATTTATGTTATTTACTTTGAGGGTGAGCCCGAGGTATGTCTTGGCCCCCGTCTTATCTAATGACTAGAAGCATTGTTGGACATCTTGTAACTTCCTTTACATATATTTGCCAAGTGTTGTATTTGGAGATTCTACTTATGGTTATGGCTACTTATTGAATATCGTTATGTTGATTGGTTATGAGCAGTATGATATGGCTATCTGTTATGAGATGAAAGATCCTAAGTCTCAGATTAACCCCATAGAGTGAGTCATACTTACCCACCCCTTAGTATATATGTGCTATATGCTTTGTGCAGTCATGTTACTCCCTTTCCCTATGACATCCCCATAGTGTGAGTCCTACTATCCTATCCCTTAGAATTATGTGTTTACTATTCGTTTGCGCTTTCGATATGATAATGTGAATATGGATACTTTGAGGCTTGTTTGGGGAACCTCCAGTTCCCATTCACCATGTCACTCATAGGCCCTAGGTTCAGGTCGTGACAAGTGGATTCTTGGCTCACTCCCCTGAAATTGAATGAGAGATAAACATCAACAAAGTTCCTGAGGTTTCATGAGGATCCTCGCAGCCATTTCCTCAAAAAAATCCCTTCAGTTGGAGGAGTTACAACATAGTGCTTGTTACGTGAAAATTAACTCCTCTGGCCAACGGGGTTAGTCAGATAGCACCTGTTCTTCCCACTTGGTCCCAGTTAACACCCTTCATATCATTAACATTTTCAATGTTCTCAACATGGACACTCTCGTCGTCCTCCATCTTAACACCTATTTTTGAAAAACAAAGACAACAACAATAACATACCTAGTGGAATTCCATAAGTGGGGTCTGGTGAGGGTAAATTATACGAAAACCTTACCACTAACTTATAGAGATAGAGAGGTTGTTTCCTAGGAACCTTCATCTCAAAAACCCATAAGCAGAATAAACTAAATATGGAAAAAAAAGGAAAGGGAAAGAAAAGGAAACAGAAAGAGAGATTAACAATGAAAAACACATGATTGTATATACATATGATAAAATTAACATATATAATACAGATAATGATAGCATAGGATATAAATACATAATAAATCCTACTAACCTACTATATCTCATGGCCAAACATCAACCAAATCCTGTAAACTTATTAGCGTGCTACTCTAATTCGCGGTCTCCACTCCTTCCTATCAAAGGTATACAATAAAAACAACTCTTACTACAAGAATAAGGATAACAAGAAAATAGTAAAAACAACTCTAACTACAAGAACAAAGCACAACAAAAACTTCAGTCATAAACTCGCCGAGTCCCCGGCAATAACATCATTGTTGATGTTTCTCTACTTGGATACTCAAAGGAAGCAGGAGCGGTCATCATCAGCATAATAACCTAAATGAGAGGTTGAGATAGAATCTCACAGGGAATCGTAGTTCACAAATAGAAGTGGTTTGTTGGGCTAAGCAATAGTAGGATCTAGAGGGTTGCAATAATTAAAAGTAAGATTCAAACTACATGATATCTAATTAATAAATTAATCAACAAATTAGGAAAGATATTAGGGATATGAAAATATGGGAATAGATCTACTAGCGAGTCTAAATATTTGACTAAATAAGTTGATAAATGAGTGAAATGAGTAGGTTACTTGTAACCCATGTTCAGCTATGACACACAAGTGCTTCATATGATTTAACGACAATATCATATATGGACCACTGAGGACATGCTTGGCCTAATAAGTCTCAGAAAACCCCCTATTACTTTGGCCATTGAATCCATCGTTATGGACTTCAACTGAAACCCTAGAAGGTTTTCAGCCTTTACATCTATTCCACACTCTAATAATTCTCCGCCTAAAGAAAAAATCAGAGATCTAAAGTAAACCCCAAGTTTGTAACCTTGAAATTATAGATCAAACATAGGAATGGATATAAATTCACTCAAATCAACTACAAATAAATCAAAATATCAAAGACCCAATAATTAAATGAAGAATCCATATTAATAGCACACCTTCAACATGGGGGTTTTAGCCACACATGCTAGAAATCAGAGATTTAATACCATTAATAGCAGCTGAAGTCATGGGTAGCAAGATTGAATAGAGAACAGTTGATTATCACTAGCCAATCTACTTAAGTTTTGCTTCCCTAATGCTAGAAAACCCAATCAACCCTTAACTCTAAGGAATGTTCTATGTACTTCTCTCTATATAAAACTAAGAAGAATAATATGATATGTACAATTTATTGTCTAATTTGCTTAAATAATCCATGCAAAAGTTTGAGAGTTTGTGCTACGAATTGCCATTCAATGATCAAGGCCGTCCATCATCAAGCATTACGGTGATTCTCTAAATGTGCACTTGACTTCTTTCTTTGCATCTTCTTAAGGCTTTCTCCTTTGCAACATTGGTTGATGGTTCTTCACTCCACTAATACAATTTAGCGATTTGCCAAAGTTCCTATCACATTGCCTTCTTGTCAAAGTTTGGGGCTTTGAGTACTTCAACTTTAAATGATCTTTTGAGTCATTTGGTAGTGTGCCAAATATGTTTTGCTATATCTATTCTGACCATGTTCCTAACTTGAGCTTGAACCTTGGTTGTTGTAATGTTAGGCGCTCTCTCTGAGTATTCATCAGATCACCAAATATGTACGTGATACTGCTTTTCTCTGGCTTTTTTTGACACTTTTGCTAACTTTCAAAAACTTGTCAAGTATTATCCATTTGTGCACTTTTAATCCTATTTCCTAACGTAACACATATGTATTCGTTAGAGAATGGAAATAAAAGCACACTAAGGATAATATTTTTGTGCAAACTATCCCCAAAATGAGTCTAAAATATGGACTCATTAGCCGACCACAATTTGCTTTTAGCCTAACGAAAAGGCCTTTTGTTCCTATGCATGGGGTCGTGAATGCTATGAGCTAACAATTGAATACCTGTTGAAGGTTGTAGACAAAGACAAAGACAAAGACAACAAGACCATAAATCTTTATGGTTTTTCATGGCCATTTATGGTAAATTTTATCTTCTTTAAAAACAATTTGGGTCCATTCATAGTTATGATCATATTTCCATCTATGTCATTATCTTATGTAGTGTTAGGCATTTGAGGCCATTCTCTATTTTCAAAAGAAACTAAAGATGGTTTATTCTTCAATAACCTTGCCTTGACTTATTAGATGGATTTCATAGTCAATTATCATCCTATCAATGCTCCTGACTTGTTTAACCCTTCCCCACCCCCACCGCAAAAGATTTGGTAATCCTCATCAATTGGATAATTATTTTAGTTAGTTACTATAGTTATTTGTAGAACCTATTATGATTTTTTAGCAATTGCCTCTTAATTACTTAGCAACTACTAAATAATCAGTAAATCTAATTGCTAAAAAGTAACAAGTTGAAGTTGTTTATAACAATTGTTGTTAATACCTCCAGATTTCTTTAAATTTTTTAAATAGCTACAACATCTCAACAAATGCTAGCTAACTGCTGAAATACACGATGAATACTACATTTAGCTACAATAATTGTTGCAAAAATTTCAACAGTTGTTGCTAAATATTTCAACAACCGCAGCAGAATCTCAACAAATGCTAGCTGACTATTGAAATACATTATGACAATTGTATTTATTTAAAATAATTGATGCAAATATTTTAACAATTGTTGAATCTAACTACTGAAATATATTATAGAAACTACAACTTATTGCAGTAGTTGTTGCAAAGATTTCAACAATTACTTTAACAATTGTAACTGCCATTGACAATTGTAGCAGTCATTATATTTTTTATTGTTGTTGATTTTATTTTATCTAATCATATTTTAATTTTTCTTCATATATTTAGATTGTTTATCTCTGGTTAGTCCTACACTATGAGATGGAGATAAAGTTTCTTACTAAATTTGTATCTTTGGATTTGACTGAGAATGAGGAAATTGAAAAACTAGAGAAAGATTTGGATGACTATATGGCCATTAAAAGAGATACTACAGTTGTTGAGAATGATTTTGATCCTTTAATGACCATTGATATGTATGGTAATGGTATGCTTGAACCCTCAAAAGGTGTTGATAGTGGTGATGGAAGAGAAAGGGCATTTGATATTAGTAGTTGCAGTCGTATTGGTGGCAGTGGTTTTAGTGGAGGAGGTGGATTTTCTCCTTTTGTTCCTGGTGCGTTTGGTTGTGGTAGAGAATTTTCTCCCACCGATGAGAATGTTAGAGTTCCTCCAACAACTCCATTCACAAGAAATAGGTTTTCTATAGCTAGTGTTGATACTCCTAGTAGGCCTCTTTGTGCCTGTAAATGTGACATATGCCCCAAAAATATAAATTTGATGCTTGAGAGAATTGGGTCTGTGGAGAAAATTCTAAAGAGTTTTATGAGGAAGAGAGATGTTAGGCCATTTAAAAATATTTCAATTCCATATACATAGGTTAATAAAGAGAAGAGAAAGCAAACTTTAAAGACACCAGAGAGTGCCAAAGGCAAGAGAGGAAAAAGGGCTACCAAGTCTCCTCTTATTGTGATGACAACAATCGAGTAGCAATCAATGAATACCTACAAGAAAGCAGCGAATGAATCATACAAGAAAATCAAAGATATTTTGAGAACTAAAGATCGATGGAAAAAGCCATACACAATGCATAAATTTAATTTTGAAGACAAGGAAGAAATTCTAAAAAGTGAATAAGGGAAGTTACAAGACAAGGGAGAAAGTAAAGAGGTAAAGTTACAAGGTTACTCTTTTGGCTGTATGACAAAATTGACGAGTATAACCTTCATAGGGAGCATCCAAGTGAAGAGGAATGATTGATTTGGTAATGATGAGGGGACTCTCTCTTATTAGTATATATAAGATAGTATAGATATACACTTTGTAGGTGGGTGGACAGAGATATTCAATATTCCATGAAGTTGGTGTAAATTGACATAGGCTTTCAAGTCTAATTAATTTGAACTCGACATTTGATTTGATTTGATTTTACTACGATAACTCTTTAGACAAGCCCCTTTTGGCAATGACTGTTTAGTGCATCATTAATGGATGAATCAAATGAATGAGATTTAAGATCATATATGTCACGTGCTTAACTTGAATTTAATAAATACAAATTTAATTAAAATATATTAATCAATAGTTATGGCAATTTTTAAGGAAATTATTTAATTTTTAACTTTGATGAGAAGTATAGAGAATTAAGTTGCTATTTTCGTGATTCAAAAGCATTTCTATATGATAAAATGATGGAAGAATATTGTATGTGCATGACACATATCATGTCACATGTAATGACACGGATATTATACAAATTCATCGGAGCTCGAGATTTTCATTTTTGGCAAAATTTGGACCAAGTGTCACTGTCACGACCTAATCCGGGGGCCGTGACTAGTGCCGATTAGGCACCTCGACAAACGCTAACCCAAAAGACCAACTATTACAGCTAAGGAATCTACCAAAATTTCGGCGGAACTGACTAACCACACCTGCAAACAAAATCCCAGTACATAGCAAACATATACACGTATAGAAATGTGGGCCGACAAGGTCACCATTACGGTAAAACCGCCCAACAGAAGTATCCTACATATATTGTCATATCATAGGCTAAACTCTATACCCACATGTATCCACAGACCTCTATTCAAACAGACTGAATCATAAGACGGGACAGGGCCCTGTCATACCCTCTAATATAAATGAATATCAAGTACAGAAAATAACAGAAGAGCATGTAAATACCAACAGCTGCTCCGGAGTCAAAGGGAGCATTTCAATAGCAGGTGGAGATCCTAGGAAGGTGGGTCTCTAACCTGTACGTCGGTACCTGCGGGCATGAAACGCAGCCCCCGAAGAAAGGGGGTCAGTATGAAATACGTACCAAGTATGTAAAGCGGAAGGTACAAAATATAGATGAGAGACATA
>JAOTQR010107787.1:0-26838 GCA_025774065.1 Solanum ossicruentum | reverse complement strand
ACATTCACATCTAAAAGTAAGTATCACTTCGATATCAATAACAAATAATCACTATTTCACATATAATAAATCTCCAATATTAATTCACAAGTCAAATATCACCATAAGATAATCACCCAATTCAAAATATTTCAAACAAAGCCTACATAAATCCATCTTTACCCCAAAATACTCAATTGTATACACATAGGAGCATACGAGGTTCAACATATTTATCAAAAGGTTAGAAATCCACTTGTCTTATATAAAGTCTCGAATCACGTCAATTCAGAAGCTTTTTCCTTTTTATGACACTCCAATTCACCAAAATCTATTCAAATATATCATCATAATTATATAATAAATCTAACGACACTAAAATCAATTAATTCGGGTGAAAAGGGTAAAACAATCCAAAAATTTTATTGCCAGAAAAATACCATCAAAATCTGGAAATTTTTACTTGAAAATGTTCCCCAAGTGATAAGGAATTCAACGGCGAAAAACAATTCAAAAATGGGGCTAACATGAGGAAGAAATCCCATGTTAAACTTTTCAAAATACATTAAAAATGCAGCAATAAATCTACAATTTTTACCTCAAACGAAGCAACAAAGTCAGTTTCTAAAGCTCCCATGGTGTTCTCCTCAGAAAAATATACAATTTAGCCTTTTGAATCTACCCGATCAAAATTGAGAGAGAAATCGTTGGTTGAAGTTTGGGGAAAATTTGCGATCTTTTCTCCTCTTTCTTAGAGAAAATCCTCAATCTTCGCAGTTCTTTTAAAGTGAAAGAACTTGGAAGGACATTGATTGAAAGAATTATCTTTGATTCTTGAATTCTTGACTTAGACTCTTTAGAGTTCTTGATGAAGGACCATAATTCTTGGAGATGAAGAGCAAAGAAATCCTTTCTTGGGATTTTTGAATTTGTTTTCTTGAAACCCTTGAGGAGGAATCTTGGAAACTAATCCTAACTTGATGATTTTCTTGATGATTCTTGAGTGTTTGTGTTTAGGAGATAAGGGAGAGGGTTTTGATCATGAAAACTGATGTTTTACATGTTTTGGAGACTATAAGTAGACTCCCAAAGGTTTAAGGACAAAAATACTCTCAGATTATAAACAAAAAAACGTCATTAACTTATCTAGTGAGAGTCTGCGTCGCGCTCCGGCCTCGGATTTTTGGACAGCTCTGCACCTCTCCACTAAAATGGTCATAATATTCTACTCTAAACTCCAATTAACACAAAATTAGATGTGTTGCAAAGCTAATTCGAATATCTTAGATTTGATATATTATGGGTCATCCAACGCATTATACTTTAGGAGATATGGTCATTTGAAGTTGACCCTTCTATCGACTCATATGAAAACTTAGTTGCTAGAAATTCTTTGAACTTGGTTTGATGTAAAAGATCCCTTATGACTCTAAATCACATCTAATATACTTTAAATACTTAGGAATTGATCCTAGCACACATATATAACTTAAAAGTCATTGGTTCACCTAACTTTTATAAAATCATATACTAGAACTACGGCCTCAAATCAGCTCCAATTCTATTCCCATAATAAGAAATTGACTTTAACATATATGCTCAATTAAGAATTCTCAATTAAAATCCTATATCATATAAAGGATAACTCGATCTTAGCTTAAAAAAAATTGGAGTGTTATACCACAGTTACTGTTCTATGATCTCACAGATTATCATCTTCGAGTACTCCATCTCCGAGTGTTCAGTCTCCCTCATCCCAATCTCTTCATCTATCAGCCCTCAGACTTAGAGATTCTAGTGCAAAGGCTGTCACTCTTTAATTGACTCAGCATAAAGTGCATCCTTCGGCGTCAGCTTCACCAGTTTCTGTTATTACTCTCGAGGCAGCACCAGATGTCACAGGGTTAGCTCCTGGCCAGCGAGACATGCTTGGGAGAGTTTTGATAGTGCCTGATGGAACCTTGTAAGTTTGTCCTTCTAATTATTTTTTTTTGGTACATTACTAAATATTCATGAACTAATATGTTTATTATTTTTTTACAGGTGGCATCCAACGAAGCATGCTTCCAAGGCCTTACATGAGTGTGTTAGGAGGCTGTTTAATGAGCCCTATCACTCCTGGGGAGAGATTCTACACAAATTTCATCAGACCATGTATAATTAATTTAAGGTATATAATTAGTTTACATATTTATTTTAAGTTGAGTTTATTACTTATAATATACTCTATCTAACTAATTATGTAACACTTTTCTTCTTATTTGTCCAGAGTATGTGTACTTGGGATGAAAGTACAACATTGTCATTGGGATGACATTTGAGAGGAAAGCAAGCTCCAGACTATCTAGCTGGCTTAAGAAAGCGCTAGATGATGGAAAGCCCGGCAGTTGGTTGTAGCCACACGTATATGAGGAGTTGCGTTGGTATTGGGACACCAAGGAATTCAAAACCTTGTCTGACCAAGCAAAAAAGGTTAGAAAGAGTTTGAAGGATAGCTCATTGCACATCTGAGATGCAAAGAGTATTGGGGCTATTTCTCGGGAGATGGTAAGTTTTTTAAATTTGAACTTTAAATTCATAATCTTAAAAAAAAATTGATTGAATATTATTTCATTAATTATATTATTAAATTTCACTACTAGGAGCAAGAAATGGGACGGATTCCATTTCAGCATGAGGTTTTCAAGAGAAATCATATTCAAAAGATGGATAATGAGTCATACCCGGGCGTATGGGTCGAGCCGAAGGCCGAACAAGCTTACGTAAGCTTCTTAACACTATATATATATATATGTGTGTGTGTGTGTGTGTGTGTGTGTATGCAGCAAGAGTATGAGTGATACTTTCGTGAGCTTGGAGATAATGTCGAACGTACGCCTGAGTTGTCCCATACAAATTTGGACTGAGAAAGTAGTTGGCGGGAGCCAGAAAGGCCAGATATATGGGATGGGCTCTAGGAATGGCATACGATGAATCCAATCAGGTTTAGAAGGCATTGGATCATCGAGACAGGCCGAGTCCCTTGACCAGGTTCAGTTGGCAGCAATGTCTCAAAAAATACAAGAACATTCAAATGGATTTGCAGCTTATGAGGCAAGGAGGGTTGAGCAACAAAAAAAAGTGGCGTAAATCAAAGAACAAGTGCTCAACCTCGCTCGTAGGCTTGTACCACATCCTTCCACTCCTGAATATGATAATGAAGATGATGATTTTGTTGAGAATAGTCCCTAGGTTCCTTTTAGTTATATTTTGGACAATTTAGTTATGTTTGGACACTTTAGTTATATTTTGGACAATTTGATGAACTTTATGTCAGTTTAAAACGTTATAATTGTTAGATTTGATTCATTTTTAATGTTTGATTTTGATTGGTGATATGTATTTTGTTGTTGGACTTGTTCTTGCTGCTATTGGGTTGCTTATTTTGATTGAAATTAAATGATTTTGTAAATTGCACATGGGCAACAGAAACTGTAGGTTTCTGTTGTCAAAAAAATACAGAGAAAGTGACGGACTGCATCTCTAAGTCCATCACTTTCTGTAATTGTTTTACAAAAATTTCCAGAAAAGCGACGACATGGCCCATAAGTCCATCATTTTATATAATTTATTTTACATATTGTGACGGACAGGGACCACATGTCCATCACTTCATTAATTTTTTTTGAAAATAATTTTTTTAACTTGCGACGGACAGGGACCTTATGTCGTCGCTTCTTTAAATTTAATTTAAAATAATTTTTTAAATATGCAATGGATAGTGACACTATGTCCGTCGCTTTTTTAAAAAAAATTATTCAAAAAGCAAAGAAAAATGAAAAGCGATGCAGTCCGTCACTTTTCGAAAAGCTTCGACCAAAAAATGACGGATTAGACTATGTCGCTTTTTCGTTGATCTTGACGAAAGAAACACAGTCCGTCGATTTTGACCGTCATTTTTCAGGCAGTTTTTAGTTGTAAGTCCTTAAAAAGGAGTTGAACAAATCATTTGTAATGAAGGACTTGGGTCCGGCAAAGAAAAATCTTAGGCATACAAATTCATCGAGACAGAAGTAAAAAGAAGTTATCATTATCCCAGAAGCAGTACATTGAGAAAGTACTTAAGAGGTCTAACATGACAGAAGCAAAAGTGGCTAGTATTCCTCTTGCTAAACACTTTAAGTTGAGTACGACCCAGAGTCCATCTACAACTGAAGAGAAAAAGGAGATGTCATGTATTCCTTACTCCTCTACAATTGGTAGTTTTGATGTATGCAATGGTTTGCACTAGACCAAATATTGCACATGTTGTTGGTACTATTAGCAGATTTTTTTCTAATCCTAGAAAGGAACATTCGAATGCAGTGAAATGGATACTAAGATATTTGAAAGGTACTTCAAACATGGAGTTATGCTTTGGTAGAGCAAGCCTGAACTTGTATGCTACATAGACTCTGATCTAGGAGGAAATTTTGATAATTCAAAATCCACTTCTGGTTATTTGATCACTTTTGCAGGCAGAGCTACTTCTTGGCAATCAAGATTACAAAACTGCATAGCTTTATTTACCACAGAAGCTGAATATATTGCAATCACTGAAGGTGCCAAAGAATTGCTTTAGATGAAGGAATTTATCAAAGAACTTGACTTTGACCAGTCAAGGTTCATCTTATTTTGTGATAATCAGAGTGCTATTTATCTCACCAAGCACTCCACCTTTCATTCTAAGTCTAAGCATATTAGTAGAAAGTATCATTGGATAAGAATGGCAGTGGAACAAAAATTATTTGAGATTGAGAAGATACACACTGATGACAATCCTTCGAACATTCTTATAAAAGTAGTGATTGTATAGAAGTATGAATGTCGCAAAACTGCGGCAGGCATGAAGCCTGTCAAGAGTTCCTTTACTTAAAGTCCATTAGCCCCTTTGCTGGAGGGGGTGTTTATTAGGCAATAACCTATGTTCCAGCCAAAGGCCCACGACCTAATCCTATTCTCTTTTGGTTTCCAATCCTAATTAGAAAAGGATTGGAATTCTAATCCTATTTGGAGAAGGATTGGAATTCTAATCCTATTTGGAAAAGGATTGGAATTGTCCTATTTAGAGTTGGTTTTGGCTTAAGAAAAACAACAACTCATTATCTATAAATAGGACAACTTTTGATAAAATTATGCATTGCTCACTATTATTCATCTTTGAGAGATATTAGCACATAAGAGAGGTATTTGAGAGAGCTTTCAACAAGAAAGAAAAGAAAAGAAAAGGGAATTTTCCGCAATGGTTTTTTCTCTCCGACCAGCTGCTTTTAAATTATCTTTTTCTGATTTGTTAACTATTGGATCGAGATGAAACTTTGATTAAGTGTTCCTAACATTTTTGTCTTTGATTTGAACGATAGGGATCGGATTTAGAGGTCAATAACATCCACTTTGGGGTCCTGAATAATGTCTTTGATTTGAGTGTTTTTCTTCCTTCTTCTTTTTGTTGGTATAGCTATTGCTTCTCCTTGCTTAGCAATTGTTGTATAGCCATTAAGGAGAATATTTGTAACCCTCTTATTATTATAGTGGAGCAATTTGGATTTCAGTGATCCTATGGTTGTTATCTTCTTTTTGAAGGATTTTTTTCACCCTAAATTTGGTGTTCTGTATTTTCTCTATTGTTGTGTTTTGGATCCTACCATCATAACAAGTGGTATCAGAGCTTGATTTTCTAATCAAGAATTCTAAGATGGAGGGAAATATAAGCAAGATGTGTGTTTAAACGGGAGTAACAACAACATATGGAAAAGCAAGATGAAAGATCTACTGTTTGTGAAGAGGAGGCATCTTCCCGTTTTTGCTGCTCATAAACCTGAGGATGTTACTGAAGAGAATTGGGATTTCGAGCACCAACAAGTAAGTGAATATATAAGACAATGGGTTAAATACAATGTTCGCAATCACATTGTGAATGAGACATATGCTAGAACTTTGTGAGAAAAGTTGGAGACGTTTTACGCTTCAAAAATAGGCAATAACAAGTTATTTTTGCTAAAGCAATTGATGACCTTTAAATACAAGGAAGGGAGTGCTATTCTTGATCACATAAATGATTTTCACGGTGTTCTTGATCAACTGTCAGGAATGAGTGTCAAATTTAACGATGAAATATAAGGACTATGGCTTCTTAATACTTTACCAGATTCTTGGAAAACTCTTCAAGTTTTTTAACAAATTTTTCTCCCGATGGTAAGGTGATTATGAAATATGCAAAAAGTGGTGTGTTGAATAAAGAAGTCAGAAGAGGATCTCAAGGCACATCCTCACAGTCATACGTAGGTAAAACAAGATGTTCGAGAAGTAGACGTAAAACTAGAAGCAAATCAAGATCAAGTATTAAAATCATGTGTGTCATCATTGTGGAAAGAAAGGACATACTAAATGAATTTGCTATAAGTTAAAGCAAGACCTCGGAAAAGCGAAAAGGGAAGAAAATAATGGAGACAATGTTGTTGCAATTGTCTGAGATGACCTTCTCTTTGCTTGTGATAAAAGCGTCATCAATTTTGTGTCTCAAGACACAAGTTGGATAGAAGATTCTGGAGCTACCTCACATGTCACACCAAGAAGAGACTTTTTTTCATCTTATACTCCTACTAATTCTGGAGTGTTAAAGATGGGTAATTCTGGCGAGGTCAAGGTACTTGGTGTTGACACAATTTGTTTGAAGACCAATATTGGTACAACGTTAGTCCTTCAGAATGTTAATCAAGCTATAGATATTCCTTTGCATTTGATATCTGTAGGAAAACTTGATGATGATAGCTATCAAAACAACTTGTTCAATGGCCAATGGAAACTTACCAAAAGCTCACTGATCGTAGTTCGAGGAAGAAAATATTCAAATTTATATATGACACAAGGATCTATCCTTTCTGACTCAATAAATTTGGTAGAAAGTGAGTCTTTACTAGAATTGTGGCATAAGAGGCTTAGCCATATGAGTGAGAGGGGGATCACCTGTTTGGCAAAAAAGAATTTACTTGCTAGTGTGTAACAAGCAAAGGTGAAAAGATATGTTCACTGCTTAGCTGGAAAGCAGAAAAGAGTTCCTTTTCAGAATAATCCTCCTTCAAGAAAGTCTGCACTATTGTAACTAGTACACTCTGACTTGTGTTGTCCTTTTAAAGTAAATTCAAAAGGTGGTGTACTTTACTTTGTAACTTTCATTGATGATCACTCTCGCAAGCTTTGGGTATATCATTTAAAATCCAAAGATCAAGTGCTTGATGTGTTTAAAGAGTTTCAATCCTTATCTGAGAGATAAACTGGAGAGAAATTATAATGCATTTGCACTAGTAATGGAGGGGAATATATTGGTCCCTTTGATAACTACTACAGATCACAAGGAATTCGTTATCAGAAGGCTCCTCCCAAGACGCCTCAATTGATTGGTTTGGCAGAAAGGATGAATCGAACTCTAGTTGAGAGAGTTAGATGCATGCTTTCAAAGGCTAAACTTCCAAATTCCTTTTGGGCTGAGGCACTTAACATTGTTGCTTATGTTATCAATTTGTCTCCTACTGTTGCTTTGGATGGTAATGTTCCAAATAGAGTTTGGTATGCAAAGGATATTTCCTATGATCACTTGAAAGTCTTTGGGTGTAAAACTTATGTGCATGTTTCAAAAGATGAGAGATCCAAATTGGATGTGAAAACTAAGCAATGCATCTTCGTTGGATATGGTCAAGATGAGTTTGGATATCGCTTTTATGATCAGTTGATAAGAAGCTAATTAGAAGTTGTGATGTTGTATTCTTTGAGACTAAACCATTAAAGATATTGACAAGACTGAGAAAACAGATTCTCATATTGAAGAAAGCTTAGTACGTTGATGTTGATCCAGTTCATAATACGAATTTATCTTTTGCAAAAGAAGAAATCCAAGGAAATAATGGAGATGGGAACCAAGATCAAAATGATCATGAGAGTGTAGAATCTATAGATGCTCTTGTTAGTGATGTTGTGGTTGATCATCAACCAACTTCTGCTCAGATAACTACTTTGGATGCTCCAGAAACCTCTTATATAATGTCTACTAGGGAGAAGCGAAAATTAACACGTTATTCTCCAAATGAGTAAATACTTCTGAGTGATAGGGGAGAACCTAAAGGTTAAGATTAACTCATGATAGATACTCATAGAAATCAATGGATAGAAGCAATGGAGGATGAGATAAAGTCACTTCACTAGAATGGCACATATAAGCTAGTAGAGTTACCGAAAGGTAAGAGAGCTCTACCAAATAAATGGATCTTTAGAATAAAGCAAGATCAATATACCTCTATACCAAGGTACAAGGAAAGGTTAGTTTTCAAAGATTTTGGTCAGAGAAAGGGAGTTAACTTTGATGAAATTTTCTCTCCTATTGTGAAAATGTCTTCTATTCGCATGGTTTTAGCCTTAATCGCAAGTATAGACTTAGAGGTTGAGCAAATGGATGTCAAGACTGATTTTCTTCATGGTGATTTAAATGAAAAGATTTACATTGAGCAGCCTGAAGGTTTCATGATCAAAGGAAAAGAAAAGTATGTTTGCAAATTGAGAAAGAGCTTGTATGGCTTGAAGCAAGCTCCAAGGCAGTGGTACTTGAAGTTTGAATCTGTCATTGAAGATCAAAGATACAAGAAAACTTCTTCTGATTATTGTGTACTCTCTTTTATATAGTAGATTGTTCATCTCCTCTTGTAGATGTAGGTCAGTTGATCGAACCACATTAAATATTTGTGCCTCTTTATGGTAAATTTCTTGTTTATGTTCATACTCTTGGTCTTTCGAGGTTTTTGCTAGCTTCCACATAAACACTTGATTTCTATCGGTCCTAACAATTGGTATTAGAGCCTAGGTTTGGGAATATCGGACTAGTGGACTGTGTCTTATGAGAAGTTCCCGGTGCGATAACAAGACTAGAGATTTGCGGTTGATGTCTTACGTTAAAAGTCTTCTTGGCAAAGTGGTGGTCAATCGACATGTCCCACTAGTTGGTAGTGGTGGTGCAAAATGGTTAGCTGATCAAATTATGTGGTCTTGGTTTGAGGGGGAGGATTGTTAGGTATGACAAACCCATCCCATATCGGATGAGAAAAAGAAATGTACCTACATATATATATATATACATATATATAGTGTGTGTGTGTGTGTGTCTATGTGTGTGTGTGCGTGCGCGTGCGCGCGCGCGGACGCGCGTGCGCGCACGCGTGCCCAACTCTATTAGTATAAGACTTTTGGGATGTACCCAAAAATAAATCTTTGAGGACGTGGTCCAAAGCAGACATTATCATACTAATATAGAGTTAGGGTGGCGGTACATGCAGTCCTAACAAGTGAAATCAAAACGGGGATAAGAACACGTGTTCATCTTGGCGGGTTCAGTTCTAGATGCAACATATTTGACAATAATGAAGATTTTGTTGGAGAAAATTTTTCTAGAGAGGTTCTTTGTGACGAGACATGAAATTTATAGGAGAAATTTTGCAAAGGAAATTCAACCTGATAAAGATTGTGTGAGGAAGGTGGAGCAAATTTATTTTGTCAGAAATTCAGGGCAAGGAGGAGATTTGTTGGGTATTTATCCTGAATTTCTTACTATAATTGGGGTTTTCAATTTAGGAAAAGGAAAACAGAATTTCTCCATATTTAGCGAATACTTTTTCTAGTAGGAAAAGGAAAATAAAATTTCTCCTTCTTTGACGAATCCTTTTTCTAATAGGAAAAGGTTTATGATTCTATAAATAGAGGCTCATTCCTTCTAACTTAATAGCATTCACATTGTAATGAGGGCTTGAGAGTTTTGTGTGTAGGAGAGAAATTATGAGACACAAGTGCATGTGAACCTCTTTGTATCTGAGTGAATTGGTGAGGTTATTTCTCTTAATGTTGTGTACTCTCTTTTATATAGAGGATTTTTCATCTCCTCTTGTGGATGTAAGTCAGTTGATCGAATCAAGTTAAATATTTATGTTTCTTTATGGTATGTTTCTCATTTATCTTCATACTCTTGGTCTTTCGAGGTTGTTTTGCTAGCTTCTGCATAAACACTTGATTCCTATTGGTCCTAACATTTTCGACCCCATATCAGTTCCTAAGCATGATTTTTCTATCATTTATGCACTAATACTTAGAGAACTAGGGCTAAGGAGAAAAAAAAGAAGGATAAGGTTGAAGAGAAGCAAGTTGATTCTTCACATTCTTGAGTGTCCAATCTTCATTCTAGGTATGTAAAGCTACCTAAACATGGATTCAGTTTGTCCAAGTACCCTATTTTCCTATTTAGGAGAATTGATGGTCTAGTTTGAGTCTTTGAATTCTCCATGACTTAGTTCTTGGAAATAACATTAAATCCTACTAAATTTTTGCATATTACTACATAAATTGGTGTGATTATAAGTCAAGTACTTAACATAACTGGTAATGCATTATTTCATATTACCCTAGTTGAATGTTGCATTTAACCTACCATCCATATATCTTGATTGAACTTGAGAATATGAATTGTGAATGTCTTGAATTGGAAGGAGTTAAATTATGAATGAAGATTGAATAATCATTGAAGGTCCTCACCCTTTTGAACTTGAACATCTAAAGTATAACCATTGTCTTAAAAATATAGTTTATTTTATTTTAAATATATGTATGAATTGAACTCATGATTAGTTGAAAGAATTACTTATAAAAGTATAACTGAATTGATGAGAGTGCAATAAGACTAGTTGAATGACTTAATCGAATGAATTGATTAGAGTTTTATGAGCATATTGAGTCTTGGAAGGAGTATCAAGCACTGAATTGGGTGAGAGTAAATACCAAAATCAAACTCAATAAGCTGCCTAGCCAACATAGAAGATGATTGAACTGTAAAATCGGATATTTCTCTTTTGTCCTGAAAGACAACTTGATTTGATTGATTATGGATCTAACGATTATGACTCCTTCTTTACCTAGCCAAAGTATTGGACGGATGTGGCAATAATATTGCTTCATTGTATCATCATCAGCTCATAAATGATGGTTGTGGGTTAGAGAAATTCCCAAATAGGTCATGATAGTACTTAATATAATTGGTTTGATTATATAATGTTGAGTCTTTTCCAAAGCTTAAGTTCATTTATAAACTCATGTTACTTTATTGAGTTACTTCAAATTGAGTATATCTTGGGCTTGTTATTTTTCAATTATTTTTCATACTGTACATTTTATGTAGTGATTCCATTTGGTACTTCATCATTTTATGATGCAAATACAGGTGTTAGGGAATCTTAACAGGCGCTCCGTGGATAAATTGTTTCAACCAGAGATAGTGGTGAGACCTCTTTACTCTCAAAGGATCCATTTATATTTTTCACTTAAGTGTTAGCATTTATATCTTTAAGGTATCCATGAACCTATCATTGGTACCATCTCTATCTAGACAGTAGAGATAGAGACTTCGTAAACTAGACAATGATGGATAAATTTGATGTCTATATTTTCTTGACTAGTTTCTTTTAAACCATTCTTGTGATAGTAGATTGACATAGAGTTTGATTATTGATATTTAGACATTTTCCTTAAGTTGATGATTGATTAGCCCACTAGTGTTAGTTTGTCTTTTGGCTACCTCGGGTGTTTAGCATCTTTCGTATCGTATTGCATATCTACGCTTTTGCTCGTATTTATTGGCTATTTTATTCTATCTTCCGCTTTCTACTATTATTTATACTATATAAATGATTTTAAATTAAGTTAAAAATATTGGATTGGCTTGTCTGTTCAGGGGTTATAGTAGGCGCCATCATGGTCCGGATTTGGATCGTGGCATTTCAAAATGTTGAGTTTGGTCTAGAACGACCTTTCAGTCGATTCACGACGCTTCCATACTAATCCTGAGCTCTTTGATAGATTTTAGTTAGAAAGAAAACTTGACTGTAGGATCCATTTTTTGTCAAGACAAGCGTACAAAAATTTTGAGTACAACATTGAATCCAAAATGTCAAACTTGGTGAGATAACATAGTTTGTTTGTATGCACGAAATTTCAAATGAATCTCGAACATTTCGTAGGAGACTTGGACAATGTTAAAATTTGATTTCTTAGTAGTTGCTGGTGCAGGGAGAAATATTCTTGGCATTAGGAGTGTGGATTGGTTGGTTCGGTTCCAGTTTACGTATTATTGGTACGGATTATCGATTTTTAAATATGCTAAACTAATAACAAACCAATAAGATTTTTTTATCAATTTTTGATTTATCAATTTTTGGTCTTTAATGATTCGATATTTGGTTTATCCAATATGAACATACTCATAAAATAAATATATGACTTCTCTTTCAATTTGATACAATATGCTGAGATATAATAAAATAAGCAAATCAATTGAACATCTAAACTTAATAATATGCATTTGACCTCGTATTCTAATTTACTTTCCAACAAAAGGATTACACATTAAAAACCAAACAAATACATGACTTACAAGTATCAATTTAGTATCAACTGATGTTGAATTATTAATATGTAATATTTATGAAGAGATAAAGCAGTAAATTATTATAGTCTTAATGGGTTTTTGATTTACCCAATACTAAAAACCAAAATCAAATTGATAACTCAATAATTTCTTTGTAAAATCACTAAAAACTGGTTAACTCAATAAGACAATAACATTAAACCAATAACTTTTTTTTGGATTTAATTTATTGATCGGTTCGATTTTTGCACACCCCTATTCAACATTTGCAGAGCACAACTGACCTTTTTTCCTTCACGATTGCGGGATCTTGGCCTCAATCACGATGACCTATCCCTGTTATCTTCGCATTTTTTGATCTTTGGTCGTATTCACGAAGGGTAATGCTTCAAACCTCTGTATTCATAGGCCACTATAGCCATGTTCATGAAGGACAATTCCCTAGTCTTTTAATTAAAATTAAGGAGCAATCAACTTCACTTACTCAGCTTCAAAATGCGATGTCTTCATCAATATAGCTCTAAATTCAGTGATTTCAAGTCTCAAGTGTTCAAAATTATTGAAGCTACATGAGTTTATGATAGAAAAGTGATAGTGGAGCTTCGTTTGATATAAATTTTGAGTTACAGCTACTGCTATACTTGTGTTCTTTGCTTAAAATTGAGAAATTATTGTATGACATGTTTGTCACTGTTTTGAGCCCCAGACTAGATCACAAGTTTGGAGATTTATTTAGGACTCTCTTACAAAGTCAATTCCAAAATTTTTAGCGCATGTCACACCTTTTTATTATGGACTACAAAATTTTTCCATTATTTTAATTTTATAATTTTCATGTTAAAACAACCATATTGATATTAAATCTATTTTTGATAGTGTGGTATCATTCTGAGGATGCATAAAAGGGAAAAGTTCTGGAACAGTAATTTAGAGTGTGCATAATCAGCCTATAGATTGAGTTTTACGTAAATGCATGTGAATTTGCATGAATTTGGGGTGGAGAACTAGTTGAATATGCCATTTTTGCTAGAATCCGTGTTTTAGGCTGCTTTCAAATACAAAGGGTATTTGAATTGCTGTTTTTCATCATCCACACCTTGTAAATTGATATATAGTTAATTTTATACTACATTAGAGCATGTTTGGCCTTAATCTAGGCTTAGACTAGTGATTTTTATAGACTTGCAATTCTCCAGAGTCGATAGACATTACTTTTCACTCCAGAGTCAGACCAGATGGATTAGCTCCTAGATTGATATAGCAGACCTGGGTTTGATAGAGATGAACCTTAGCTTGGTAGTAACTCAGCTTCGGAGCTTTGATGTTCTTCATCTAGGGTAGTGATGATATCAATGATGATATCGCACATTGTATTGGGGAAGCATGGATGGAGTGGAGGCTTGTCTCTACAGTATTGTGTGATTAGAAGATACCACCTAACTTAAAGGTAAGTTTTATGGAATGGCGGCTAGACTGTTATTGCTATATGAGGTAGAGTGTTAGCCAATCAAAAACTCACATATTCAGAAGGTGAATGCAGGTTGCGGAGATAAGGATGTTGAGATAGATGTATGGAGATACCAGGAGTGATAAGATTAGGAATGAGGCCATTTGAAAGAAGTTATGTGTGGCCCCTGTGGCTGACAAGATGAGGGAAGCGAGACTGTGATAGTTTGGACATGTGTAGAGAAGAAGTATTGATGTTGCTATTAGGAGGTGTGAGTGGTTGGATTTATGAGTTACACAGAGGGGTAGAGGTAGATCGAAAAAGTATTGGAGGGAGGTGATAAGGCAGGATATGGAAAAACTTCATCTTTCCGAGGACATGACCTTAGATAGAAAGGAGTGGAGGTCACGTATTAGGATAAAAGGCTAATAGTCTAGTAGAGGTAGAGCAATGTTTGACTTTGTAATATAGTAGGTTAGTAGAATCAATCTTGTCTTTATATCTTATGTTGTTGTCATTATCCATCTTATATTTGTTACTTTTATCGTATTTACATACTATCATTTGCTTTAAACTTTAGTCTTTTTTTCTTTTTCACTTTTTTCATATATAGTATCTTCTGCTTATGGGAATTGATACTTTTGAGATGAGGGTCTTCTGGAAATAGTCTCTCTATCTCTATTAAGTAGTAGTAAGGTCTGCGTATATTTTACCCTTCCTAGATCCCACTTATAAAATTTCACTAGGTATGTTGTTGTTGTTGTTATATCTTACTTTAGCACTTTTGGTTACATCCTTTGTTGAAGCCAAAGGAACAATTGAACGTTGGTAAACACATTTTGAGAGAAAAATTTCTTCTATTACTTACAAGAACAGAATACAAAACAACTCTCAACCTCACACATTACACTCTTCTCAGTGTTCTTGGTGATATTTAATGAAGGAGCTCAGTAGCTCCTTTTATAGGGAAAATTCTACCTTATAGATGTCATTGGTGACATCACAATGGGAACATAATATTCAACAATGGCAGCTACAATTTTTGACAGCAGCCATTGTTGAACAAGCAGCCATTGTTGAATTCAATATACTGGACTTCTTCAATTCAACAATCATTGGCAGCAGCTTTTGTTGAATCAATGTGGCTGGAATTCTTCAATTTTTCCCCTCCAGCCATATCCAGAACAAGCATCCTAGTTGTAGCTTTACATAGCTCTAACTCCTCTCGAGTCACCACTTTTGTCAACATATCAGCTGGATTCTCCTTTGTATGAATCTTCACTAGTCTCAACAATTGTCGATTCATTATCTCGCGTAGCCAATGATACCAAATATCAATATGTTTTGTACGAGAATGGTACATGGAGTTCTTGCTCAAATTCGGAGCACTCTGACTGTCACAATGTACCTTATATTCCTTTTGCTTAATTCCAAATTCTTGAAGATAATGCTTTAACCACAATATCTCTTTTCCAGCTTCTACGGAAGCAATGTATTCTGCTTCGATTGTGGATAAAGCAACACATTTCTGTAGTCTTAACTGCCATGAAATAGCTCCCCCTGCAAAAGTGAAAATGAATCTTGAAGTGGATTTCCTATTATCAAGATCTCCGTCCATATCTGCATCTATATAGCCCTCCAAGATTAGATCAACTCCCCCATAGCAAAGATATAATTTCATTGTACCCTTAAGGTACCTGAGAATCCACTTTACTGCCTCCCAATGCTCTTTCCCGGGGTTTGAGAGAAAACGACTCACCCTTCCCACTGTGTGAGCAATATCTGGCCTCGTACATACTATTTGATCTGCTAATTCATCTTACGCTAATGTTATTATCTAACAGGACACGCCGTCTGTACCATCACATGACAGGATTACTTTCGATACAAGACACCTTTGCAAATATTTGGTACTAATGCCACACCGGTGACTCTGCATACATCGGTCCATCACTTTCTTCCTCTAAGTCTCCGTGAAGAAAAGATGTCTATACATCCATCTATTTAAGCTCCAAGTTCATACTTGCGACCATTCTAAGTATGACTCTAATTGAAGTCATCTTGACTACTGGTGAAAATATCTCGTCAAAGTCGATCCTTTTTTTCTGTTGGAATCCTTTGACTACAAGCCTTGCCTTGTATTTGACCACTTTTCCACTGCCATACTTTTTTAGCTTGAACACCCATTTATTTTTCAGTGCCTTCTTCCCTCGTGGAAGTTCTACGATCTCATAAGTCTGATTTTTCTGCAGAGACTGCATTTTATCCTGTATTACGAGAAACCACTTTTCTTTGTCCTTATGAGATACTGCTTCATGGAAACTCTCTGGTTCTCTATCTTCCGTAAGTAGAAGGTCTTGGATTCTGGATATCTACTTGATGGAATCCGACCTCGTTTAGATCTACGAACTTTTGGAACAAATTGAGGAGATCCACCATCATCTTGACCTTGTGATGGTCCTGGAACGTCTGACAGATGGGGTTGTGGCTCCCCCTGCTTAGCACCATCACTTTCCTCATTGTCTTCTACTTCTGTCATATCTTCTGGAACAATATCACCATTTCTCATGAATGGTTCTGTTGTTGCTTCTGGCATCTAATCTGAACATTTGTCTTTTGAGACACTATGGGTTTTTCAATGTCATCAATTGTCTGACTTTCATGGAACACCACGTCTCTACTTCTGATTACCTTTTTCTCCTTTGGATCCCATAACATGTATCCAAATTCTTCATCTCCAAAGCCAATGAAAATGCATGGAGTGGTCCTTGCATCTAGCTTCTGCCTAAGCTCCTTGGATACAGGTGCGTACACCAAACACCCAAATACTCTTTAGTGAGAGTATAATGGATCCTTTCCACACCAAAGTTTCTCCGAAACTTCAAAATTCAATGGTACTGATGGAGATCGGATGATCAAGTAACAGTCGGCTCTGACTGCTTCTCCCCAGAATGGCTTTGGCAGCTTATCCATGCTGAGCATGCTCCAAACACGTTCCATGATTGTTCGGTTCATTCTTTCAGCTACACCGCTGTGTTGAGGGGTGCGTGGGACCGTCTTCTCATGTCGGATGTCATATGATCTGCAATAGGTATCGAACTGCCTGGAAGAGTATTCACCTCCATTGTCAGATCAAAGACACTTCAACTTCTTTCCTATCTCATGTTCTACCATAATAAGGAACGGTTTGAAGTAATCAAACACCTGGTCCTTCGTCCGCAAAAATACACCGACACCTTTCGAGAAGCATCATCGATGAATGTTAGAAAATATCGGTTGCCGTCGAGTGATTCAACCTCCAAGGGACTACAAACATCAAAGTGTACCAGACTGAGTAACTCTGATCTTCTCATTGAAGAGGAATTAAACGAGACTCTATACTGCTTACCAAATAGACAATGATTGTAAGGATCTAGTGCAGCATCCTTATCCACATTAATAAGCTCCTTCTTCTTCAGGGTAGACAACCCTTTCTCACTCATGTGGTCGAGTCTCTGATACCATAAATTTTGAGAAGCCTCTTTTTCCACTACATTGATGTTGTTTGTGAATATCTTCACATGAGTTTTGTATAACGTGCCACAAATATGTCCTCGAGCAACTGTCATAACGCCTCTTGACAATTTTCATATACATGTACTGAAATTATTATCATAGCCCTATTTGTCAAGATATACAACTGAAAGAAGATTCAGCCGAAGATCTGGCACATGGCGGACATCCTTCAAAGTGATTGTACTCCCGGAACTTGTCTTTATATGGACATCACCAATTTCTACAATCCCAGAGGAACTGGAATTCCCCATCTTTACAACTCCAAAGTCTCCAGCTTTATACATTGTAAAGTATTCCTTATATGGAGTAACGTGTTAGGTTGCTGCAATATCTACTACCCATTATATATCTTCTCTTGAGATGTGAAGGCATGTCTCATTATGGGTAGAATAATAAGCTACATCTCCAGGAATAGTAACTAATGTTTCTCCACCCTTGTTCTATGGCTGCGAACTGCTATTGGCTTGCCCCTCTTTCCATTTGTAGCAGTTCGTCTTCATGTGTCTTTCAATTTAACAATAATGGCACTTATATGTTGGCTTCCTGCCATCATTGGATCTTGAAAAATGGAGCTCACCATTACATCCGGAACAGTCAAAAAAGGTGGAATTGACACTTTGGGGCCAAAATTCCACTATTGGGGTAGAACAACAATTTCAAAAAAACTTTGGGGACCAAACTACAATTTCAAAAAGATCAGGGGTCAAACTACAATTTCAGAAAGATCAGGGGATAATCTGATTTTTCTTGAAAGTGGAGGGACCAAAACTAAACTTTCAGAAACTTGAGGGGTCACTTTGTAATTTCTAAAACTATTGCAGATTCTGGCAATGAATAGTGTTTCCGGTCGTCTTCTCCGGCAAAGCTTCGGTGAACAGTGTCATCTTCTCCGGCGAAACTCTAGCAGCGTTGACCAAACTTTGACTGTAATTTCCGGGCTTGTTTGAGCTCCGATTAGGTCATCGATTGGTGCGTTGGATTCAGTTCAACATGACGAATCCAATGGCGCAATCAGAATTAGATTTCAAATAAAATTTTAAAAATCCAAAATTCGACGCATCACCTGAAAACTCAACCAACGCTTCTAACTTGGCTCTGATACCACTTGTTGAAGCCAAAGAAACAATTGAGCGTTGGTAAACACATTTTGAGAGAAAAATTTCTTGTATTACTTACAAGAATAGAATATAAAACAACTCTCAACCTCACACATTACACTCTTCTTGGTATTCTTAGTGATATTTAATGAAGGAGCTCAGTAGCTCCTTTTATAGAGAAAATTCTACCTCGTAGATGTCATTGGTGACAACACAATGGGAACATAATATTCAACAATGGCAGCTACCATTTTTTACAGCAGCCATTGTTGAACCTATCATTGTTGAACAAGTAGCCATTGTTGAATTCAATAAGCTGGACTTCTTCAATTCAACAATTGTTGGCAGCAGCTTTTGTTGAATCAATGTGGCTGAAATTCTTCATCCTTGGGCATGTTCAGCAAATAAGACTGTTTATGGGTGGATTTTCGAGCAGTGTTGAAATATTCAGAAGGTGCATAGCATTTCATGGAGACCTTGATAGCACTTGATACAAAAATACTTGAAAGCTCACTCCAGTTAGGATACTTCTAGAATGATACTATTGATATGGCTCATCTATGATTCAAGCTTTGGGCTACATTTTTCCTGATTTGATGATTCATCCTCCTATACAAAGTTGACATATAGAGTCCGATTCTGTTGATTCCATTACTACACTAATGGGAGAGGCGATACCCCCAGTTCGAGGTCTGGACTCTATGCTAACCTTTAAAAAGTTACATTTTATTTAGATTACTTTTATAGGGAGGCGACACCTGTGGCTCAAGGTATGGGCTCTATGCCTTTCGACTTAGAGCTCGGAATCAGTAGTACTTTCAGGATATAATTGGTTCTCCCTTGATTTTTATACTTTTGGTACAGTTTCTCTGCATACCTGTTGGGGTTATAGGGCTCCATTTGAGTTTATATTTTAACTTGCGCAAGTGTGTACCTTTTGGGCTTATGGAGGCTCAGCTGGATTTAGTTACCACATGTCTTGCTTGTTCTTTTACATCGTGTGCATATCTTTATTATTTTACCTTTCTCATTTTATATTTTGGCCTTTATCTGTGTTTATTTTAGTCATCCCTATTACTTTTACTTTTCTTATTCGGTCAACTTATAATAACTTCTGTGTACCTATTTCTTATACTCATACTATATTCTGCACTTATTTTCATGATACACGTCCAAACATTAGTTACTACTGCTAACATTTGAGTCTCTAGCAGCCAATATTTGGAGGCGAAGGTGAGCACATAACTTTTTGGATCATTGTCATTTCTTTCTGCACTGTTCTGACTTGTCTTTTTTTATTGAGACAAGTCTATTATAGTTATATATATTTTTGGTCTACTTTTGGGGTTTGTACTCATATTTAGTGGCTCTGCATTCGTGATTTTCAAATTTTTAGAGGGATTCTAATTTATTATGTATATTTGGTTGTTCTCATGTTATTTTTGTGATTTTGTTATTCCATTTCTTAGTTTCTACCCTTGAACACATTACTTGTTTCAAGTTATAGGTTCACTTACCTATTGGCTGGGGACAGTATGTGTCATCACGACTTGAGAAATCAGATTGTGACAATCTTGATTGTGTATTTAATAAGTTGTATTATCATTCGTTATTCTTTTTCAACATATTTGCTCCTCTCATTCAATTTTAGGGTCATATTTTTCTTACTACTCTCAAAAAGTTATAGTTACCCTTATAACATTAAATCTCATTGTCTTCAACATATTTACCCCTTCTATGAAACTTTACTATCATATTTGTCCTTCAACTTAAACCAAAATATTTTTTAGAATGCCCCTATCATAGAATACTGACTCAATCTTTTCTAGCTAACATAACTCTAAATAGAAAGAATAACTTAATCGACTAGTGTTGATACTCAATTCTATTAATAATATAATTTTTTTTATAAGTGATGTAGCATTATACGAGACATTATAAGAAAATTATATTATCAACGCATAAAAATTTAAAAGAAAAACTTTAATTCATGTTAGAATAAGGCAAATTTCCCTTTAGTCTTTTGACTTTTAAATAAAAGTTTGGATTACTAAAAAAGAATTTAAATTTTGTGTAAAATACTTTACACCATCAGGTAAATTAAATAAATACAATCAAATTTATATAAGTAAAATTTAGAAAAAAATATTAAAACTAGAATCCTAATTGTATTCTAATTCATCAATTAGTGATTATTTCCTTTTACAACATAATTCAAATCTTACTTTTTCATATTTCTCTATCAACAAAATCATCATAATTAATAAAATGACTCTTCACCTCCAATATTATTAAAATTTCAAGAACTAATTGTTTTATGTTTCAACTTGTTAATCTTGAAGAGAAAAAATATGTGCATCAAAATTCATAATCTATAATAACTTGCAAATGATATTTTGTTTTTCCTTTTTAGAAAAGATCTTGAAGAAACATTTAAAGTGCAAACATCACATAAAAATTTGCATCAAAATCAAAAAGTTCAATATCATTGTTGAGCTATGAGGAATTTGGGAGAAATTACAGAAAACTGTTGTATTGAAGATAGGAAGTGTTGCATTTACAATGCGTATAGTGGCTATTTATATATCCAAGCCACATACTAATTGCCTGCTAATCACCTACAACTAATTACAAGATTATACAAAACTAACCTTATCTAATTCAACTAATCGCAACTAACTTTCTAACTGACTTTGATATTAAGGCACTTTAGTGCATTTATCTAACTCCTTCACACCCCCACGCCCTCAAGTTATGAGATATCAAGATGTTCTTCATTCCTAGCTTGGACATGAGATGAACGTGAGGTCCACGTCCAAGTGCCTTAGTGAGCACATCAGCAGGTTGATCAGATGAGGACAGGTAGGTAGCAGCAATTAAACCATCATGGATCATTTCACGAACAAAATGGCAATCAATGTCGATATGCTTAGTACGTTCATGGAAAACAGGATTCGCAGAAATCTGAAGGGTAGAGTTGTTGTTTGAATAGAGAGGAACAGGAAGGATGATAGACACACCAACCTCTTGGAACAAACCAACAAGCCAAACAACCTCAGCAACAGTGGAAGCCATGGCCCGATACTCAGCCTCAGCTGAACTTCGAGAAACAGTAGCTTGCTTCTTAGATTTCAATGAAATAGGAGAGCTACCAAATTGAACTAGATAACCAGTAATGGATTCCCTACTGTTGACACATGAACCCCAGTCAGCATCACAGAAAGCGTGCAAAATACAAGTGCTAGATGAAGACATCAAAATTCCAAGGCCAAGGGTAGATTTAACATATTTGACTAGGTGTAGAGCAGCATCCATGTGTGATGTCTTTGGTGAGTGCATGAATTGGCTGAGACATTGCATAGCAAAGGAAATATCTAATTGTGTAGTAGTAAGGTTCAACAATTTACCAATTAACCTCTGATAGGAAGATGGATCCTGGAAAGAAGGATCAGGGGTGGAAGGTGGAAAGTGAGTATCAAACTCTAGAGTCGTGAGTTTCTGATTCAATTTTGTAGGAGTAGACACAGGTTTGGCACCAACTAGACCAACTTCAGAAATAATTTCCAAGGCATACTTCCTCTAGTGAATTAGAATCCCATCTTTGCTTCTTACAAATTCTAAACCAAGGAAGTACCTCAGTTCACCAAGATCCTTAATTTTAAAAGAATGTTGTAGGTGACCTTTAGTTTCATTGATCAGATGTGCATCAATGCCAGTTATCAGGTCATCAATATATATAAGCACTATCACCAGCTTCTCCTCAAGTCTCTTAGTGAATAATGAATAATCCCTGGAACTTTGTTGAAAACCAGAAGACAGCAGGGTAGTGGTAAGCTTGATGTTCCACTGTCTTGAAGCTTGATTCAAGCCATAAAGTGATTTCAATACTTTGCATACTTTGGTTTTGCCATATTCCTTGTAAAAACCAGTTGCAATAGACATGTACACCTCTTCAGTCAAATCCCCTTGCAAAAATGCATTGTATAAATCCATTTGATGAATTGTCCACTCTTTAGCAGCTGAAATAGATATAACATATCTAACAGTTGTCATCTTAACAATAGGAGAAAATGTTTCTTGGTAATCAAAACCTTTCTTTTGGTTATAACCCTTAGCTACCAACCATACTTTAAAGTTATCAATTCTCCCATCAGCATTGTACTTAATCTTATACACCTATCTGCAGCCTATAGCTTTCTTGTTTGGAGGCAAACTAATTCTCAAGTGTTGTTAGCTTCTATGGCCTGTATTTCATTCTGCATAGCATCTAACCATCTAGCATCCTTAGCTGTTTCTTTGTAGCATGTAGGCTCTATGTCAGCTGAAAGATTGGCAATGAAACTCTGATAGTGAGGTTTAAGGCTTGTGTAATCCAGTACTGAACCAATAGGATATAAGCAGTTGTGTGAATCAGCTTGCGTAATGTAATCTTTATGCCAAATAGGGGGTCTGGTCTCTCTAACAGATCTTGTGATCACAGGAGGATTAGAAGAGCTACTAGGAGGATCAGAGTGAGCAGGTATGGGAAGAGATGCTGGAATTGTAGGAGGAGGTGCTAGTGGATCAGAAATCTGAATACGATGAGGTACAACCAGATCATCATAGTCAAAATCAGTGTGAGACAGAAATTGAGTTTGCTAATCAGCAAGACTGCCTTTAAAAGGAAATATTTTCTCCATGAACATGACATCCCTGCAAGTAAAAAACACCCTATTCTCCAGGTCATATAACCTGTAACCTTTTTGAGTAGTCCTATAAGCTACTAGTACAAACCTGACTGCTCTTGGGCTAAATTTGTCTTGCTTGGTGAGATTAGTGGAAAAACAGAAGCATCTAAGAACTCTCATGTGATCAAGTGAAGGAGGTTTACCATATAGTTTCTCAAAAAGAGATAGATTCCCTAAAACAGTGGATGGAATCCTATTCAATACATACACAGCAGCTAAAACACAAAGGCCCCAAAATCTATCAAGAAAGCTTAAAATTTAATAGCCCTTGCAGTTTCAAAGATGAGTTTGTGTCTTCTTTCAACTACACCATTTTGTTGAGGTGTATAAGGACAAGAACTCTCATGCACAATTCCATTAAGTTTAAAGAAGGTACTGCAATTAGTATTGAAGAATTCAGACCCATTGTCTGATCTTACCTTCTGAACTTTCACACCAAACTGATTTTCAATTTCAAGACAAAAATATTTCAAGAGTTCAACAACATCAGATTTCAACCTCATCAAAAAAATCCATGTCCATCTTGAAAAATCATCAACAATAGTCAAGAAGTATCTCATACCATCATAGGTTTCTACTTTATAGGATCCCCAGACATCAATATGAATCAACTGAAAAATAGAAGCAGCTTTATTATTGCTTTGTGGGAATAACAATCTAGTTTGTCTAGCAAGGGGGCAAATCTCACAATTATTCAAACAAAACTTATTACCAAGATTATGAAAAACATTGATCTTTCTCAACACACTTAATGGGACATGAAATAGTCTTTGATGCCATATTGTTGCATCAGTGTTGTGTTGTGCTGTGAAATATCTTCCCCGTGTTGCATCTGTTCTATCCAGTTATGAACATAATGTATAGAGTCCATTCTCTTCCTCACCAATCTCCCTCACCATCTCAGATGAGAGATTCTGAAAAACATAATATTATCAAAAGAATGTGACACAACAGTTCAACTCCTTTGTCACCTGTGAGACTGGCATGAAATTGAACTTGAATTTTGGTACACATAGCACTCTTTTAACAACATCACCTTCTCCTAAGTGACAGTTCTCAATATGTGACACTTGTGCAGTATCTCCTGTAGGTAGTTGAACTTGGCCTACTTTTTCTATCAAACCTTTATAGTGTAAATGCTTAGGATTACTTATCATATGATTAGTAGCTCTTGTATCCACTATCCATTGGATGAAGTCTTGCTCATTTAAGAACAAGGTAGTTTTACCTGCCATGTTGGCCACACCATGTGTTTCATTGATGGAGGATTGATAAAGCATCAGGACTAAGCATAGGCATTGGAATGTTTGGTTAAGCTGCTGGATATTGGCATGTCTGTTGTGGATGATTGTGAGGTAGTACATTTGTATTGTAATATTGATTCTGAGCACAGTAAGAATCTGCTTCTTTGTCCCTCATATTTCCTGCTTCAGATACTGAATTCCACTACAACAGCTTCTTTGTTTCCCTTAAAATCTGATGGATATCCATTCAACCTGTAGCAATCAGCTCTTATGTTTTCCGTTTTGTGGCAAAAATCACACTTCATTAACTTGTAACAATCAGCCCTCACATGACCTTTCATTCGACATAAATCACAAAATGCACTAGGATTATAGTTCTTCTTTTGCTTCTGATTCCCATTCACAGATTTTGAAGTAAACATTGTTGTTGGAGTCATACCCTCAAAAATCACCCTACTCGATCCTGCCACCACCTTCTAACTTTTATCTTGATTAATCATAGCATATACTTGGTTAATGCTGGGAATTTGATGCGTCTGTCCTCTAGCTTGACTATAATTGTCATTAAGCCCCATAAGAAATTGCAGTATCCTCTGATATTGTAAAAGCTCAAAAAACTACCTAGATTTAGGGCAATTACAGGAAGGTGGAGGCATAATGGAATCATATTCATCCCATAGATACTTAAGCCTAGAATAATAAATCGATACAGGAGAAACTCCTTGAACCAGAGAAACAATCTCTTTATGCAATTGAAAAATTCGTGAGCTATTGATTTTGTTAAATCTTTCCTTCAAATCTCCCCAAATCATTTATGCATTCGAACAAAAAAGTATTCCTCCATGAAGATCTTTGCTTACATTGCAAAGAATCCATGAAATAACATTGGCATTACAACGATCCCACAACCTAGCTAAGTTTCATGAAAATTGCTCTCTTGTTATTGTTCCATCGATGAAACCAGTCTTGTTCTTCCCTAGAAGTGCTAGCTCCATCGCCTTGCTCCATAAAGTGTAGTTGTCAGATCCGATAAGCATTATCCTTACATTGAGGGATCCTGGTGCATCTGATAGATGCAAATACAGTGAATGCAAATAATCGATTGTCACATTCCCTTGTGAGTTCGTGGTGGACTAATTTCCTTCCGTGGTTCCTCCATTATCCATTGTCAATTGAGGAAGACAATGATCGATTTCTCCTAATTTTCAACTCAAATGCTCTGATATCATGTTGAGTTGAGGAATTTGGGAGAAATTACAGAAAACTGTTGTATTGAAGATAGGAAGTGTTGCATTTACAATGTGTACAGTGGCTATTTATACATCCAAGCCACGTACTAATTGTCTGCTAATCACTTACAACTAATTACAAGATTATACAAAACTAATCGTAACTAACTCAACTAATCGCAACTAACTTTCTAACTGACTTTGATATTAAGGCACTTTAATGCATTTATCTAACTCCTTTACAATCACGTTAAAGAGAGATGAATATGAAATTAAAAAGATAGAAAAAAATAATATGGAGATAAAGTTTTGACTGAGAATTCAGCTTAAATGAGTTTATAGAAGTTATTTTAAATTTTAGAAAATAAAGTTGAAAATAGAAAAAAAGAGAGAAAACTTAGAAAAAATAAGTAACCTGCAGGCTGCAATAGTAGGTCAACTTTACCTGATGGTGTGGAATATTTAGTACACTGACGGTGCCCAAAACTTAAACTCAATAATTATGAAATTTTTTATAAATATTTATATAGTTTTTTGGGTCAAGTGTTTTTAGAAAATATTTATCATCTATAGCGAGTGTATTATACATTAAAGTGAATTTTGTAATATACATATTATAAATGTATTACAATGTATTATACTTAGTTTGATTTTAAAAAATACATTATGTATTAAAATTGAATCATGCATGTAATATGGATATATTACACTATATATAAAAGTAATTTTGCATAAAATATAGATGTACTATAAGTACCTTAAAATGCATTAGGTTTGTTCTGATTAAAAAATTTTGCATTATTTATTAAAATTGAACTATACATATATTAAATTATATAGTTATAAATAATAAATATTTTTTAAATATGGTATATTTGGATAAGTTATCCATTTTCTCTACCTCCCTCTTCTTTCCACGGTTTATTTTTCCTCTTTATTTTTTCTCTTGTATTACTTTCCACTTCTAACTTTTTTTTTGGGCCGGGGGGGGGGGGGGGGGGGGGGGGTGTTGTTTTTTTTTTTTCATTTTTTTTTCCTTTGCATTTATGTCGTTAGAAAATTTTGTTCTTTTTTTTTCCTTTTTTTGAGAT
>JAOTQR010107776.1:0-26843 GCA_025774065.1 Solanum ossicruentum | reverse complement strand
TCTTATCCTACACCAGTGCATAGTTTCATTTGAGTTGTTACTTCATATACAGTATTTCCTTCCTTACATATTCAGTATATTATCTTGTACTGATGTCCCTTATGAGGGACCTGCATTTCATGTTGCAGGTACAGGTGCTAGTAGATCTCCCCAGTAGGAGTATAGGATATCCAGCTATTGTTACCAAGCTCCAAGTTGCTTCGGAGCTTTGTTTGTCTAGAGCTTATATTTTTGTATTGTATAGTTTCTCGAGGCAGGGCCTATCTCGACCCTCATTAGATACTTTTCCTTATCTAAAGCTTTGCAGACTATGTAAATTAAAGTGGGGTCATGTCTCGTACTTTAGACACCGTGGCCCCAACGGCCTAGCCATATGCATCTCCTTTTGGTTTGTTATTACTGTTTACTTTCTTAAATTCATGTTGAATGTAGGAGTACCTCATAATATGTGTAAAAAGTGTATAGATACAAGTTGGTTCTCCGGGGCCTTACCGGCAACAGGTGCCAATCCGCCCTAATGGGGCTTTGGGCGTGACAGTTGCGATTATTGCTAGAACTTTCCCAGTACATTGACTAAACTAGATAGGAATATGAGTTGGAGGATATGATCTTGGCATTTCTTTGATAGCCTATTTTATACCACATTTTCAACCTACTAAGACATATTTATCCTTAGTCAGCCTCGTTGAGCCTTAGCCTTTTCTTTAGATAATCATATTTTAAGCCTAATCCCCTTTTGTTCTCAAACTGTGTTATTTATCCTAAAATTCTAAGCATTTTAGCATGAAAAAGATAAAGGGAAGTAAGCTTAAAAAAGGTACCCCTAGGATAGGCCTTGGCAGAGAGGAGAAACAAATTTTTAGAAAAATTGGGACCCAAAATAGTAAGGGTCTATAACAAGTCTGCATCATGGACCTGTCACAACTTAAGTTTGTCACCCAAAAAAAAGGTTAAAACTAGGATTCCAGAAGCAGTGTGACGATATACCAGGCAAAAGGTGTGAAACCAATTAAGTGGGAAGTTGAAAGGAAGAGGTAAAGTATAAGCCAAAGAATAGAGTGCTTGAGGCTAAAGCGCTTGGGGAATGAGACACTAAATCATATCTTTAGAATCACTACCCATCCACCTTTAGCCTACATTACAACCAAATAAAAGACCTATATGATCCTTTAAGTTACATTCTTATTCTAGCAAAGACTCACATTAAGGGAAAGCCTATGGGAATTAGAAGCAACATAAGACATCTATTGGGAGAGCGAGAGTTGTGAAAATACCTATCGAAATCCCTCAACAGGTTCTTTTATGGTGTGTACTTGGGTAATTCTTCTTGTAAGGGCACATAATTGTTGAAGAGTTGATAACTAGAATAACTAAAAATAAAACTCTACAAGAGTTTGCTTGTATTATAGTTAAAAGTTTGATGTGGTGTCATTTGAGTGTTCAATCAGATCATGATATGTTTGAGCAAGCCCATATGTAATATGTATCTTTTAATTACTACCTAGTGGTAGCATGCATGTGTCTTGATTTGTCGGAGGACAAATGAAGCTTTATATGTGGAATAGTTTACGTGTGGTGTAGTGATCTTAGGCATTTTATATGCCCAATTAGCCAAATTGGTATATGTCCAGAGCCTAGTTAGAAGCTAAATTCATAGAGTTTAGGTGTTTTTAGTGTAATTTTGCCTTATCTTGCCAATTCTTGGCTGAGAGCACTTTTTGGTTATGTTTTTTAAGTTTTAAGCTGATATGCATATCTGGGGTCATAACCTAAGATTAAGGAAGGATGCAATTGTATAATAGAGCATTAAAAGTCATTCAAGGTTTAGAAGTCCACGTCGCGGACCAATGTATGAGGCTGATGATTTTGAAAAGGACCACAAAAAGACGCGAACCACATTAGGAGCATAAAGCATTATAGACTTAACAACAAAATATTCAAAATTAGCCGGTTAAGCAGATACGCAGAAATGCACATTGAGAAGAGAAGTCTGTATTGCAGACTTTGAAGATGAAATGGCAAAACTGGAAAATGAGATCTTTAGGTTTAAATACAATTTTGACATTACTTCATTATCGAATATTGCTGGGAATGAAGGAGAGATGATGAAACTCCATTCTAGGGTTAATTTGGTTCACTTTTCTTCTTTGTAAATCCATTCTTGAATGTTTCTTAGACTGTTAATGTGTTTGAGATTGACAATCAGTCGCTAATTTCTCATATTCTGGGATTATAGCCATAGACTATGTTCTAGACTTTGATTTTAATGTATTATGAATGGGTTTTTGCATAATTACTCCTATATTTCTTTTATCTATGTTTCATAGTTTGGCCAACCATAGAACACATTTGTTGTCTACTTTGGATTTGAAAGATGTTAGGGTAGATAGAGCACAGGGTAAGGGAGCTTATTTGTCTAGAAGACTAGATAATTTTGTCATGACCCGAACTTAGGGTATAGGAGTGACATGGCGAATGGAAACCCGAGAGTCCCCTAAGAAGCCTCAACATATCCACATTCACATCATTGGTTCGTAAGCGTATTTAAATAGTAAACACATAATTATAAGGGACGAAAAAGTAAGACTCACGCTATGGGGATATCATAGGGAAAGATATTAACATGGATTCACATAACACATAGAACGTAAAGACTAAGGGGCGGATAAGTATGACTCACGCTATAAAAGAGATCATGTAGATAAAATATATAAAAAAAAAACTCATACGTAAAAGGATGGTGGTTTGTCCTTGGAAGATAAGACTCACCACAACAATCAAAACTTGAGATCCGAACTAGGCTTCATATGGTGGATGATCAAAATCCTCGGTCCCTACATGGTGAGATGATGTAGGCAAGAGTATACGTTAGTATGTTGGAATGTACTAAGTATGCGAGATGCAATGCCTATGACTTACCAAACCTGCACTTCAATGTTAGATGACAAGGGCATATAATATAGAAAGAAGTATATCAAAGATTATTATGTAACAATATAACATCAAATTTATGATGCATGAAATGCAATAATGCTTATATATGGTGAGGATGTGACCTCAATCGACAAGAGTCAAACCAAGCGAGCAATTATTTAGAATCCCGATGAAATCCCCTCACCGGTAAGGAGGTGGTACTTGCCAAAGGTAAACTATACTTCACCTTACGAGCATCCCCATTTCGTATTAAGCAACCTTCCTTATGGACATCCCCATTTTGGGTAGGATTTTCACATATAGCATATCATATCATATCATTTTTCTCCTTACTGGCATCCCCATTTTGGAGTCAACCTTCCTTATGTGCATCCCTATTTCGGATAGGATATCAATAACCTATGCCAGGCACATAGTTCAAGGAAAGGGAGAAGGCCCGTGGGGATAGCCCTAACACCCCCAATCTAGTTGTGCTAAGCCGTCATCCCACAAGAATACATATACGTATATATATACATGCTTTAAAAAAGAGATGCAAGTCTTATCAAATTGTTTCAATGCATTCTTAGGCTTAAAAGTCAAACACCATTCATAATAATTCATAGTTAGGCTCAAATGGCAAATCAGAGCTTGTAATCATAATGCTCATGCATAGAAATAGCTCATCATATATACAAAATAGTGTAAGCATCCAAAATGCTCAAAGAGTCGTAATCATAGGCATATAGGTTATCACATTTTTATCATAACCGATATTTTATCAAAATAATATCATAAAATATAATTGGACTTAACCCACTTCATAATTTCCATAAAATCCAATGTTCATGAATGCATATGCCATGAATGATGTGAGGATAGCATGGGTAATTGAGATTCAATCTAAAATCAATAATATAATATGAGATTCAAGTGAAAACATAACTAAATCAACATTTAAAATCATAATATAATTCACTTATACAAGCTTTAAAAGGGGACATACATGTTCAAAACTTCATAACCTCAATGTAAATCACCATAATAAGGCCTAAAATAACTTAAAATCATAAATAAAGTATAGCACATACATCAATTGAATTTAATAAATCCAAATAATGGAAACCCATAATCAAAGTAAGCTTTAGTTCATAGAAAATTACTTGAAAAGATTTGAATCTCCTTGGTTGAAAGGAACCAAGGATCAAAACTCACATACCTTCACCAAATGACGAAATCCCAAGAGAAATTTGAAGAAGAAATGAGTTTTCCTTGATTCCTAAGTTTGCAATATACAAGAGTTCTTTGAGAGGAGTTTGAGAGAGTTTAAAATGTGAGGAGTGAATTTTGAATGCTATGAATAGAGTTTAGGTCATTAGGTAGTCTTTAGATAGCATAGGAAGTCCCAAAAGACCATTAGGATAAACCAAATCTACGAAAATGTCATTAATAAAATGGAAGGAAAAATTTCACGTAGCCACCTCAAGGAGACTGTGTACCAGCCCGTGAACCCTCACTTAGACAAAATTTTCCTCTTGATGAAGGTTCGGAACCATAACCCAATAGTTGGAAATTTTTTAACGAAAGATTAGCCACACAAAAGGGCAACACGGGCCATGTGATGTCACATAGACCGTGATACTGCCCGTGCCACCTCCCTTGGACAAAAATCTTTTCAATGAGTTATGAGATGGTGATTCTATACATAGAAAATTTTTCATTCCAGAAGTTATATGGATGGCCTCATTGGTCGTATCACACTACACTAGTCGTGTGAGGGGCTATGTGACTACACTTGTCCCTAAATTAGGAAAGTTCAGGCCAAGGTCACCACACGGCCCACTATATGGTCCATGAAGTGTCACACAAACTCTGAGGGGTCTAAATGTGGTGTACATTAGCCAAAATCACCACTTCAAGGCCCAACACTAAACTTTGAGGCCTAGGGTCACCTCATTTGAGGCCATATGGGTCGTGTGACATCACATGAACCGTGAGGTCTCCTTTAAGATGCCACCATGGTGCAAAATTCCCCAAAATTGAATTTCCAATCTCCATTGAAATTGTATAATGTCCGAGTCATTACAGATTCATTTATGGAAGCTTGTCACACCTACCCATCCACCTCGATTGGTTCAAATATAGGATGATAGTTTTAATGCATTATTAATGATCACACCTGTCCCCGCTCAACAATATATTTAGGCTATCAATAAGTTTAGGCTAGGTAGAGGCATGAAACCCAGATCGATAAATTAAACATTGTGAATCAATAATTAGGAAACCCCAATATAATCATAATTATCAAAGCTAGATGATATGTCAGAATAGTTATAATCCTGAAGTCTCACTTAAATTGATAAACAACTAGCAATCATTTGATCTTAGTTTAATTAATTTTAAATATTTTTTCATAGAAGTAATTAATAATCACTTTTCTTGTAATAATAGGCATTTCATATTCATCTTTTGTTGTTAACTTAGAGCGCGTTGAAGTCCTTCGTATTCGACATTCGGCTTCTAAAGCCAATATATTACTTGAGTAGACTGTGTACCCTTCCGTATGCTAGGAAAGCAACAAACAACCACTAGCAGCATCGATTATTGAGATTCCACCAGTAGCTGCCTTTACTGATGAGAAGTAGTGCACACGTGAGAGGTTTAGGAAATTGGAGCAACCTCAAGTACAGGGTGGCAAGACAAAGGATGCACAAGAATTTTTAGTGACTTGTCATGAGTTACGTAAGATCGTGCAGATAGCCTATGGTATATGATATATTACTCTCCAGCTCTGTGGGTAAGCTAAGTAGTGGTGGAGGAACTATTTGGGATCGTTTATAATCCCTTTTGATGAGTTGGGAGACATTTTCTAGCGCCCTCTATGATCAATTTATTCCATGGAGTGTCTGTTAGGAGAGCCATATGAGGTTCGAGAATTTGAGGTAGGGCATTATGATCATTCTTGAGTATGAGGTTTACTTATTCCTACCAAGGTGAAGAGAGTTTGCCGATTTATGAGAGGGTTGACTTATTTAATCAAACAGTTGGTATTTTGGGTAGCTATAGATGGAGCTTCTTTCCAGTCAGTTATTGATACCGACAATGATGCGGAGTTGATGCAGAGAAAGGGGTTCGGGCATCCCAAAAGGGTTTGTACATTATGACAGTACTCAGGTGCCTTGTTTAAAGGCAGGGGAATGAATAAAGGAGGAGGATCGTATTAGCATCACAAGGTCCATGCAGCCTTGCTAACTTTAGGGGAGGAAGAGGTCCTCGTGATCTTGAAGTTCAGATCAGCGTTCATCAGGTTCCAAATAGAGGCCTACCGACCGAGAAGGCTACAACATTCCTCATGCCCCATCACAGAAGCTGACCACACCTAGATCATGTTATGGCCATGGATCTCCTATCATATGATTCAATAGTGCCCCATGCAGACCCATTATGGGCCCCACCATTCCTACTCCATAGCATTAGTCAGAGATTCAATACCACCAACCAGAGCTTTAACCTCGTAGACTAGGGATCGTGGTATAGGTCAGATTCATAGAGATGGACTAACTGTGGTAGAGTAGCAAGTGATATTTCTACTCATTCTAGTGGTAGAAGGCTAGCGTCTACGAGTAAAGGTCGAGATGGCCATTGTTATGCTTTTCCAGGTAGACCCAAGGCTGATGCCTCTAATGTTGTGATTAAAGGTATTGTTTCGATTTGGCATTGCCTTGCATCTATGTTATTTGATCCTAGCTCCACTTATTCTTATATGTCTACATACTTTTCCTTGGGTTTTGACTTGCCATGTGATACTAGATCTATGCTTTTTCATGTTTTGACCCTGATAGGTGAGCCCTTAGTAGTGGATCGGATGTACGATCCTGCCTTGTGACCTTATTGGGCTCTTAGACTTGGGTTGATATGATTATTCTTGATATAATTTATTTTGATATTGTATTAGGGATGAAATGCTTTCTCCTCATCAGGCTATTCCTAATTGTTATGCTAAGACTGAGACTTTGGTTATTCCGAGTAGATCGAGTATTATATGGCAGAGTTTGAGTGGGTCCTATCCTAACAAAGTTAGATCTTATCTTTGGGCATAGAAGTTAGTAAAGCAGGGTTGTCTTCCATATTTCATTTTATCCGTGATAACGGTGTTAAGCCACCACCGATGGAGCCAATTCCTATTGTTCAAGAGTTTGCTAATATGTTCCCTCAGACCAACCTAGAGTCCCTCCTGACAGGGACATTGACTTTGCCATTGCCTATTTCTATTCCTCTCTACGGTATGGCTCGACTGAGTTGAAGGAGCTAAAGGAGCAATTCCAAGGTCTCTTGAATAAAACGTTCATACGCCATAGTGTGACTCCATAGGGTTCCCCTGTTTTGTTCGTGAAGAAGAAGGATAGCTCTATAAGGATGTGTATTGACTATATATAGTTGAACAGAGTGACAATCAAGAACAAATATCCCCTCCCTAGGATTGATGATCTATTCGACCAACATCATGTTGCAAACATGTTTTCTAAGATTGATTTGAGATTCGGATATCATCAGCTAAGGATTGGGGCATCTGGCATTCCTAAGACAGCTTTTTGAATGAGTTATGGGCACTACGAGTTCTTTGGTATGTCATTTGGGTTGACCAATGCCCTAGACGCATTTTTGGATTTAATGAATAGTGTATTTCGACCATACCTGGACTACTATGTTATTGTCTTAATAGATGATATATTGGTCTATTTTAAGATCAATGAGGATCATGAGCAACACTTGAGGATTATACTTTAGCGAAGAGAGGTTGTATGCCAAGTTCTCCAAGTTCAAGTCTTGGCCGAGTTCGGTAGCATTTCTGGATTATATTGTGTCTAGAGAGCATATTTGGGTTGATCCAATGAAGATTGAGATAGTTCAAGGATGGACTAGACCTACTTCAGCCAATGAGATTTGTTGTCTTATGAGACTAGCTGGTTATAACAGACAATTTCTTGAAGGCTTTTCTTATATAGCAGCCCAACTAACCAAGCTCACTCAGAAGAATGCTCCATTTCTTGTGGTCGAATGAGTGTGAGTAGAGCATCCAAAAGCTCAAATAGTTTTTTACTACAGCTCATGTTTCGACATTGCCATAGTAAGGTGTTCATTTCACAGCCTATTGTGATGCATCTAGGGTTGGTTTGAGTGGAGTCTTGATACAAAAGGGAAAGGTGATATCTTATGCTTCTAGAAGTTGAAGGCTTATGAGAATAACTACCCTACTCATTTCTTAGATTTGGTGATGGATTTGTTTGTATTGAAGTCGTGGAGAAACTATCTTTATGGAGTCCATTATGACATCTTCACTGATTATCATAGCCTATAGTACATATTCAGTTTGAACGACCTGAAATTGAGACAGAGAAGGTGGATTGAGACTCCAAAAGATTATGATGTGACTATTATATATCACTTGAGGAAGGCCAATGTGGTGGCAGATGCTTTGAGTAGAAAGGCTTCTAGTATGGGGAGTCTTGTAGCTCTTCGGGTTGAAGGTTACCCTTGGCTAGAAATATTCAAACATTGGCCAATGGATTGGTGAGATTACAGATTTCAGATCAGGGTGGAGTGCTTGCTTCTATTGAGGCTCACTCATCGTTGATGGATCATATTTGCACCAGGAAGATTAAGGATGAGAAGTTATGTCAGTTTCACGACAAAGTGATTAGAGTGGAGGCTAAGGAAGCCAAGCTTGATTCTGAGGGTGTTTTGACAATTGGAGTCGTATCTATGTGCCCAAGGTTGGTGATTTGGACAGATTGATACTTGAGGAGGCTCACTGTACTAGATATTTTATCCATTCGAGGGCAGTAAGGATGTATCATAATCTGAGTCAACATTATTGGTGGTGCGGCATGAAGAGAGATATATCAAAGTTTGTACACAGCTGCTTGACATGCCAGTAGGTCAAGTGTGAGCACTTGAGGCCAGGTGGAGAGCTTCAGAGGATGCCCATTCCTGAGTGAAAGTGGGAGCGAATTGCCATGGACTTCGTTATTGGCTTACCTCCTACTATTGGGGGTTTTGACTTTATTTGGGTAGTAATGGATCAGTTGACCAAGTCTGCGCACTTCATTCTGGTCAAGATGAAGTATACAACTAAGAGATTGGCAAAACTATATAGTATTCAAGTTGTGAGGCTTCATGAAATCCCCATTTTTGTCACGTCAAATCGTGGTTCATTGTTTACTTCACACTTTTGGAGGTCCTTACATCATGGGCTAGGTACCCATTTGGATTTGAGTACAACTTTTCACCCTCATACCAATAGCTATTCTGAAAGGACAAGTCAGGTGTTAGAAAAAATGCTTCAAGCTTATGTTATTGATTATAGTGCTAGATGGGACTAGCACTTGGCCTTAGCAAAGTTTGCATAAAACATAGTTGTCATTCCAGCATGCAGATGGCTCCTTTTGAGTCTTTATATGGTTGGAGATGTAGATATCCCATCAGATGGTTTGACACAGTAGTGGTGGAGAGCATAGGTGTTGATATGTTTAGAGATGATCTAGAGCGGGTGCAGTTGATTCAAAGTAAATTGGAGACAACCTAGAATGGCCAAAAGAGCTATGCAGATAGGCTAATTCGACTGTTGAAGTCATGGTTGGTGACATGATTTGGTTGAAGGTCGTACCCTTAAAGTGTGTTATGAGATTCATGAAGAAAGGCAAGCTCAGTTCGAGATTTATTGGTCCTTTTGAGATTCTAGATAGAGTAAGAGAGGTGGCTTATAGACTTTCTTTTCCACCCAACCTATCTTCAATCCATCCTATGCTTCATGTTTCGATACTGTGGCATTACATTCTGGATGAGTCTCATATGATTGTATGGATTTAGTTGAGTTGAGCCCAAATTTGACTTATGAGGAGTAGTCGGTGGCCATTTTGGATACGCAGGTGAGGAAGTTGAGGACTATAGAGATTGCTTCAGTAAAGGTCCAGTGAGCCATAGGCTCGAGAATGAGGCTATATGGGAGTTAGAGTTAGATATGCATGCCCAATACCCTCAGTTATTTGAGTCTTTAGGTATGTCCCTTATCTCATGTTAGAGGACAAACATTGTTTTTAGTAGTGGATGATGTAATGACCTTGAAGTTCATTTTTGGCATTTTGACCAAATTACTATTTTACCTTTCCCAAAAGTTGTCTTGAGTCATTTTTAGTCAAGTTTAAAAGTTGAATTTTGAAAACCTTGTAAAAAAGTTGAAGTTTTGCTAAATAATGAGTTTTTAAAAGTTTAAAGTTGGAAATTTTGAGTTTTGGGCTCATTTTGAGTTACGAGTGTTGAATTGTAATTGTGTCTATCCATCAACTCTGGAATGCCGAATATGGTATTGGAGAACTTTCAGAACTTAATTTGGAGTTAAAACGGAGATTTTAGGCCCAAAGTTGCATTTTTTAATTTATTTTGGATCATGAGTTTGTCTGTGGAAAATATTCAGAGCTTGGAGACTCATATCGAAACTCCATCAGTTCCAATGGTTCCAGGTGGTGAAACTAATGTAAAAATGCCTTCATTGCGATTTTTAGAGCTTCCAGAATATTTTGAGGTTTTTGCGTCTGCAACTAGTATAAGTGATCTTTCTCGGGTTCTTGGTCGATGAGGTTCCGAATTCGAATTGTGACGGTTCATTGAGTCTGAAGCGTCATTTTTGGTAGGATTTCATATTTGGTTTGTATTCACGAGGTTCTAAAAGAATCTCGAGAGTCCATTTCTTGAATTGCCTTGTTGTATTGTTGTTGGTGTTTAACTGTACCTGGTACCACCCACCTTACACTCCACGTTCGCAAAGCCTCCCTCTGCATTCGTGAAGCATAGTAAGAGTAACCTCCATGTTCTTTGTTCGTGGAGTAAAAAAATTACCTAAACAGTGTATAGTTATTTAAGACGTCTTTATTGAATTTCCACCATTGTTGACACTCAAAGCTTCATTTTATAGAGCAACTTCACGATTTTTCAATGCAAATCGATTAGGTAACTATATCCTAACATATTTCATTGATTTCTATTGATTAATTTGTAATTTTAACCTATAATTTTAGGATTTTGATGGTGAAATCTGAGAATTTTCTGGACTTTGAATCTTAATACTAATTTCATGATATCTACCTCATTTTAACATCGTTTTCGAAATGGTATTCACCGTTTAATTCCTTATTACTTGAAAATGTTTTCATGTATTAATTTTCAAATTCCACCTATTATTTTGGCATGAGATTTTTTACTATTTTACCCTTTTTACTTCGAATTGATTGACTTTACTGTCATTAGAGTCATTATGTGATTGTAATGTTATATTTTGAATAGATTTTGGTAATTCGGAGTATCATAGAAAGGGGAAAGGTTTGAATTTGACTTGATTTGAGAATTTATCTAAGGCAAGTGGACATCTAACCTTTTTGTTAAGTATGATTGAACCTTGTGAGCTTCTATTTTTATGGGGTTGAGTATTTAGATGACACAAATTGGGGATAGAGTTGTACTATTGTAGGCTTTGATTATGGAATTTCGATTTTAGTATTTTCTTTTTGGATGTTGTGAGTTCTTACACTTGTGCCTTTATTGTGGATGTTGTTGATCTTAAGATTTTATGAGGTTGGTAGTATATTGTGGATACTTGTGCACTTGAGAATTACTCGGTTGGTATTATTGAAATATATGATTTATATAGACCTCTTGCATAATCTATTTCCATGAACATGACTAATGTATTATTATTGTGTGCTTACTTGATAATCAATAGATGATGAAAAGTTGAAAGGGAAATCTTTCCAGCTAGAGAAAAAGAAAAGAAATGAAAAGCCGAAAGGAAATGATTTCGTCTAGATATGAAAGTAAATGTCGAAGGGAAATGGTTCCAGCAGATACATGGTCCATATGTTGCCCACATGGGTTCCATTATGACCTGATCAATGGATATGTATCGTAAGACAGACATGCACCATGATTATTTGACATTGCATCGCATTATTAACATCTCATGGCATGCACTTCATCTCGTATCACTTCTTATTTGATATTTTTATGTGTTTGGCTTTTAAGACTAGATATCTATTGTACCCTTTTGACTTATGTATTAGTACATTCTAAGATATAAATGCTACGTGATGAGCTTTTATTAATACTCTAGGATTGCTTATATTATGTATATTGTTATATTTGTACTGGGACTTTCCTAAGTGTTGGTATATTGTTCGGCGATATGTGGTTGGGTATTAATGAGTACTTGTATTCTTCATTGCTTTACTCTAGGTTAGTTCTAGTTTGTGAGTACCCTGTTGCTTGGTGTTCATCCCCTTGCTACATTTTTATAGGTTGTGAGTATGGTCCTCCTTTCTAGCTTTCTGATATACAGGATCCAGCTTTGGATCTTTCAAGAGGTAGTTGCTTGTCCTTCCTAAGATTTTTACCTTTATGTTTTGTTCTACTCGAGAAGTAGACATTGAGACATGTATTTCATTTGAGTATTCTGTATTTAGAAGCTTGTACATGTGATACCAACTCTGGGAAGGTTGTAGTTTTGATTTCCTATGCCTATCTATCCTGTTTAGACTATTTATCTTCTATTTTTATCATCATGTTGAGTTGTTTAGAGTTTGGGATAACTCGTCTTGGTGGGTTAGGTGAGTGTCATCACACCCAGATTTTGGGTCGTGACAATTTTGTATCAGGGCTCCAGGTTCATAGGTCTCACTTGTGTACAAGCCCAATCTAGTAAAGTCTTGAGTATCAGTGCCGAGACATCCCTTAATTATTCTTTAGAAGCTCTAAAGACTGTTAGGAAATTCTTTTCTACTTCATTTAATCAATCCGTGCGCGCTTTTGTTTAAGTGCTGAGTAGTCGTGTTTCTTTTTAACAAATAGTGAGGAATAGAGCTACTGCTTCTAAAGGACCAGGGGAGGCAACCCTTGATATTTCTATTGAGACTCCAGTTAAGCGTGGAGGCCGTGCTAGAGGATGAACTAGAGATCGGGGCTGAGAGACCACACCAGCAAGGGATTATGAATGGGGTATCTCCCCCGAGACAACCATGAAGCCTAGACTTAGCAGGTTCCTTATGAGTTTGTAGCAGCACCACTACTCTGGGATACACTATTGAGAGTTTTGGGTGTACTTGAGACTTTTGGGCAAGCAGGTAGCCCCATTGATACATCTGGTACTTCACAAACTTGGGTTAGGGTTCAACCCTAGGATCAGCAGCGGGCCTTGAGGCCCAGGTTCTAGTGGAGCAGCTACTAGCAACACCGACTATTGAGATTCCAATAATAGCTGCCTCCACTGATGAGGAGCAGGGCAGATATGACAGGTTTAGGAGGATGGAGCCACCTCACTTCCAGGTGGTAAGACAGAGGATGCACATGAGTTCTTGATGACTTGCCAGGAGTTACTTGAGACTGAGGGGTTGGATGAAACCAATGGTGTACGATATGTTATCCTCAAGCTCTTTGGGCTAGCCAGGGAGTAGTGGAGGAACTATTTAGGATCGTTTTCAGTTGGGACCCTTTTGATGAGTTAGGAGACATTTTCTAGTGCCTACTATGATCGATTTGTTCCATAGAGTACCATTAGGAGGGCCCATCTAAGGTTCGAGAGTTTGAGGTAGGGCACTATGACTATTTCTGAATATGAAGTTTGCTTTTGTTAGTTGGCCTATCATGCTACAACTATTATTCCTCCTGCGACGGAAAGAGTTCATCGATTGATGAGAAGGTTAACTTATTCTATCAGATATTTGGTGTCTTGGGTAGCTAGAATTGAGCTTCTTTTCAGTGAGTTGTTGGTGCCACCAAGGAGGCGGAATTGATGCAGAGAGAGAGGTTTGAGGACCCCAAAAGGTTCTGTACATCCAGACAGTACTCATGTGCCTCATCTAGAGGAAGAGGCATGGCTAGAGGGGGAGGATCGTATCAGCATCGCAAGGTCCATGCAGCCTTGCCAGCTTCAAAGAGAGGACAAGGTCTTCATGATTCTTATAGTTCAGGAGAGGTTTCATCTGGTTCCCAACAAAGGCCTACGGGATGAGGAGGCTACAACATTCCTCGTACCCATTCATAGCAGATGAACACACCTAGATCATGTTATAGTTGCGAGTCTCCTGATAATAGGATTCGATAATGCCCTATGCAGACCCATTTTGGGCCTTACTGTTCCTACTCTGCAGCAACAGACAGAGATTCAACACCACCAACAAGAGGTTCAGTCCCACATACTAGGGCCTGTTGTAGCGGTTAGACTTATGGAGGTGGCGTACTAATGGTAGAGGAGTAGGTGATATTTCTACCCATTCTTGTAAGGGGCAGCTTCTAATAGTAAAGGTTGAGGTGGCCATTGTTATGCTTTTCTAGGCAGATCCGAGGTTGATGCCTTTAATGTTGTGATTATAGGTATTGCTCTGATTTGCCATCGCCTCCATTGTGTTATTTGACCCTGACTCCACTTATTCTTATGTCTACATACTTCTCTTTGTGTGATACTATATCTGTGCCTTTTTATGTTTCGACCCCAGTAGGTGAGCCTATAATAGTGGACCGAGTGTACTAATCCTATCTTGTGACCTTATTAGGCTATGAGACTTTGGTTGATATGATTATTCTTGATACGATTAATTTTGATGTTATATTGGAGATGGATTAATATTGGCTTTCTCCTTATTGGGATATTCCTAATTGCTATGCTAAGACTGAGACTTTGGCTATTCCGAGTAGATCGGGTATTGTATGGCAGGATTTGAGTGGGTCCTACTCTAACAAAGTCATATCTTATATTCGGGCATGAAAGTTAGTAGAGCGGGGTTGTCTTATATATTTGACTTTTATCTGTGATACCAGTGTTAAGCCACCAATGATGGAGTCTATTCCTATTGTTCAGGAGTTTGCTGATATGTTCCCCTTAGACCAACCTGGAGTCCCTCTTGGCAAGGACATTGACTTTTCTACTGATCTTGAGCTGAGCCCCAAGCCCATTTCTATTCCCTTCTATATGGCTCCGGCTAAGTTAAAGGAAATAAAGGAGCAGTTCCACGATCTCTTGAGTAAAGGGTTTATACGCCCTAGAGTGTCTCCATAGGGTGCCCCTGTTTTGTTCGTGAAGAATAAGGACGACTCTATCGGGATGTGTTTGACTATAGACAGTTGAACAAAGTCACAATCAAGAACAAATATCCCCTACCTAGGATTAATGATCTATTCGACCATCTTCAGGGTACAGTTGTGTTTCCTAAGATTGAACTGAGATTCTGATATCATCATCTGAGGATCAGGGCTTTTAACATTCCTAAGAGGGATTTGAACGAGGTATGGGCACTATGAGTTCCCTATTATGTCATTTGGGTTGACCAATGCCCCAGCTATATTTCGGGAGTTGATGAATGGTGTATTTCAACCATATTTGGATTCCTTTGTTATTGTCTTCATCAATAATATATTGGTCTACTCCAAGACCGAAGAGGATCATGAGCAACACTTGAGGATTGTACTTCAGCGGCTTAGAGAGGAGAAGTATGCCAAGTTCTCCAAGTTCAAGTTTTGGCTGAGTTTTGTAGCATTCCTGAGTCATATTGTGTCTAGAGAAGGTATTCAGGTTAATCCAACAAAGATTGAGGCAGTTTGAGGATGGACTAATCCTACTTCAGCCACTGAGATTTATAGTTTTGTAGGCCTAGTTGGCTATTACAGACTATTTGTTTAGGCTTTTCTTCTATAGCAGTCCTATTGACCAAGCTCACTCAGAAGAATGCTCCATTTTTGTGGTTGGATGAGTGTGGGGAGAGCTTCCAAAAGCTCAAATATTTATTGACTACTGCTCCTACTTTGACATTGCAAAAGGAGGGTGTTGATTTCATAGTCTATTGTGATGCATCTAAGATTGGTTTAGTGGAGTCTTGATGCGAAAGGAAAAGGTCACAGCTTATGCTTCTAGACAGTTTAATGCCCATGAGAATAATTACCCCACTCATGACTTAGAGTTAGTGGCAGTCGTGTTTGTATTGAAGATATAGATAGACTATCTTTATGTGGTTCATCGTTACATCCTCACCGATCATCGTGGCCTGCAGTACATATTCAGTCAGAAGGACATGAACTTGAGAGAGACGAGCTGGATTGAGCTCCTAAAGGATTATGATGCGACAATTTTATATCTCCTGGAGAAGGCCAATGTGGTGGCGAATGCTTTGAGTAGAAAGGTCTCTCATATAGGGAGTCATGGGCTATTCGGGTTTAGGAGCAACCCTTGGCTAGAGAAATATCCTAAGAACATAAAACATTTCTTTATATATATAACAATATGTACAATAGGTCTCACAACAATTTTACCTCAAATGCAACTCAATCGATGAATTCCGACAATAACACCATGTGCGCCTTCAAAAGACATTCAAGATAGACCCAAATTTCACTGAAATCAGATCCAAAATGACCCAGAAATCACTACCCAAAGTTTTCAACAAGCAACAACAATATATAGTAGCAAAACTATGAAATTTACCTCAAATGTGTGCCAAACGCAATTTTCGACACTTCCACAATGTTCTTCTAAAAAATAACACAAATTAGCCTTTTGAATTACTGAAATTGACATCCGGACAAAGAAAAGATCGTCGATCAAAGTTATCTTATGTTTGTTCGCAAAATCTGGAATTTCTAGCCCTTTATAACTGTTGATCTGCTCATTGTGATCACGATGGCCTATAGGTTGTGACCGTGACCCTCCGCTCCTCGTTGGAGCATTGCGATCGTGTGGACCCTCCAGCACCAGATTGCATTGCGACCGTCTACACCAGATTCTCAGCCAACATCAAATCCTTGATTTCAATGCTCCGGACTCATTCGAAGCCAAAAAAACACAAACTGCATATGGAATCTAAATGTTAATGACATTTCAGACTCAATAGTGTGGCCGAAATTACCATCGAAGGTCGTTACTTTCAAATGTGGGTCCTACTTTCTAACTTCAAAATAACTCAATCTCCACCGAGGAGGCCAAAATGCACCTGAAAGCCTTGGGGACCCAATGAAAGGTCATCTTAGACCTAACTAGATGTTCGAAGCTAACTGCGGTGTCAAAATTTTCATTCGGGCACATTTTCTAAAAATGTTGACTAAAGTCAACTATTGGTCTATTCTAGCTAAAATGCAAAACTCGGTATAAACTAACATCGAAAGCCATAGTACTCAAACCGACCATATTTCTAGCCTAATTTATCCATTTTGATGCTACTGGAATTGTCAGAATTCAGTTTTAAGGACATTTACTCATACTTTAGTGTTAACTCATTTTTTAACTTTAAACGGACCTTTAACGTAGAAAGCTGCAAATCTTCCGGACGAATGACTAGACAACTGGACTATTAGTGTCAGCAAGTGAGAAATGACATGGGGCCGCTATAAGAATGCTCTAACTAGAGCAAAATACACAGTTACACTGAATGACCTGAAGGGTCATTACAAGAAAGTTCTTTTCTAATGCTTAAATGTGGCGTCAGAAGGCCTAGAAGGAAAAAGGTTGTGATTATATAGTGCATGTGGAAGACAAAATGGTAAAAGAGAAGAGAATTCATTCATGAGTAAATCAAGGAGTGAGGAGGATCAATTATGAGCAATAATTAAATCCACAAAATAAATAAAGAGAGTTGTCCATACCAAAAAGGAAAATAATACAATAATGCAAATCATGTTTGATATACACAAATGCCAAGACATGTGCATTTCGAATTGCAATACTTCTAGTTTCCATAAGCAAATACACAAAATCTATGTATATGTAATAACCCTCTAGGTCCTTTTTGTGGTTGCGAGAATATTTTATCAGTTTGAGTAATTGCACAGTAATCTTGAGTTATTTGCAACTTATTGACACTGATTGCTCGGTCGTTGGGAGAATCATTTTGACAATTATATAGCTTTTGAGTTAAACGAGAGATTATACTTGTAAAATGAATTTTCTAGTAAAGTCCTAGTAAATGGCCTCAGAGCGGAATTCTGATGGTTCCATCAGCTTCAAAATAGCTAAATTAGGCTAGGAGCATGTCCAGTGTAATTATATTGAGTTTTGCAAATTTAACATCTGGAATGGGTCAATAGTTGACTTTAGTCAATGACCTTGGGAACTGTTCTCCAAACAGAATTTTTGACCACATCATTGGATCCGGAACATCAAGTTTGGTCTAGGAGGTCCCATGTGATACTGATCGCTAAGGGTTCGAGGCCCCATGTGATATTGTATCCTGCACTAGTTAAGATTTCATACCATTTGTTAATACTACTCCACTTATTCACGCCCTCATTATGTGTGGGTGTATCTCCTGGGCTTATGGGGGCTTCGGGGGGATTCAGGCTTAGACACTGGGGCCTTACACCCATGTACAACTGACCTTGTTCTGATGATGTAGAGTGCTAGGTTCTATGATGGTTCTATAGGATTCTATGATAGTTCTGAGAGAATTTGTGATGATCAATTGGTTCCATATTGTGTATGGGTGTACCTTCTAGGCGTATGGGGGCCCAGTTGGCATACATGCATAAATACTAGGGCCTTGCACTCGCATGCAGCACTATGCCTCAATTGGGGGCCTACGCAGTCTTCGTCAGTCAATATTGGTGTTCACTACTTGGGTTGGTTCAGTTCATTATTGTTCTTCATTTCAGTTGGTTCAGTTATGGTTGAGGGTTTCCCGACATGCCTATACCTTGATCTGGGTTTGTTTTTCTACACTGCTACAGTTTCTACATATTTGGGCTTATGTATATTCATTATTTTACTTGGTAAATTGATGATGCATACTTGGTGCCTTTTTTGGTACTCACCCCTACATTTCTACATCTTCCCATGGTGCAGGTCCAAGTACTAGCTGCAGTCGCTAAGTTAGGAGTGTGCAGATGATTCAGGAGACATTAGTGAGCATCAGCAACTCTGGACATTTTGCAATCTCCTCCTGTCTAGTGAGCCATCTTTTGTATTCAGACACTGCCCTTACATGTGTAATTTGGATTTGTACATGTAGATGGCTATTCTGGTTATGTATGTAGATATGTCTCCCTCTGTTTCATATTATATGTCACTTTTTATTTTTTGGGAGTCAAACTAATTTATCTTTGACCACCAAATTTTTATATATATTTTAAATATTTTTAATTATCAATTATCGTGACTTGTAGTACTTTTTATGTAGTTTGAAAATATATAAATTTCATTTCAATAAATTTGAAGATTTCATGCGCAAATTCTCAGTCAAACTCAAATTGTTTGACTCTTGAAAAATGAAAAGTCACACATAATATGTAACAGAGGGAGTATATTTTAATTTGAGTCTATAGTAGCTCTATACAGGTAACTTCCAGGTCCTATGTAAGTTTGTGTTTTCCGTACTTATATGTTGTTGGTATCCTTATCACTATTGATTCAGGACAGGTGATGTGAACATTGGGTTGACTGGCCTGTAGGCGGGATCTAACAAGCTCCATCATGACCTGAGTGGTCGGGTCGTGACAGTAAAAATCATGCTATAATCTTTTTCTATACCGAAGATGGTTGCAATTTGAAATCCATAAAAGGAAGAGAACAAAATCAAAGGCTATCAGCCATTTTAAAGCTTGTCATGAATAGGAGATTACTAATTGGTAATCTAATTAGTAATTAATATACTTATTTCCCAAAGATCAAGCCCTTGAATTAGAGAATCGGATCATACCATAATTAAATCAGGTATGTAATTTTCAATCAAAGATAGGCATAAAAGAAAACATCATCATCAAATTAAAATGAAAAAGAATCAATTTACCAAGAATAGGAGAGTATAAGTTGTCCAACCTTTCATAAGGAAGAACACGTCAATTCCGAGAATGGAGACGTAAAATCATAATTTACCAAAAGAAACAAATACCAACAATCTTTATGCTATTGGAGAATCAACACAAGGACTTCTAATTAGAGAAATTAAACACATAAAGATATATTAACTCAAATTCACCAAAAAATAGATCACAAATGATATGTACAATGCCATGAATAATTAAAATGGTAATTTGACACCAAAGATGCAAAAATGATAATAGGATCAAAAAATGTTAGAAAATTCTTATGATAATTCAATGCTCAACTTATGGGTGAGATTCAACCCCTTGTAATCATGAAGAATAGTAAAAAGTAATGATGAGGTGAAAATCGATTCAAGAAATTCATGTAACAATGAACATAAACAGAGAGTAAATTTCATGTCTTACGCTTGTACTTTGAAAGAAGAAAAACACTAGCAATAAGGTGATACGAAGCATACTCGAATCAATCCAATTTTGACTATGCTAGTTTGTCATTATCACTGGAGGGGTCGAGAAGAGGTGTTCATGTTGTTGTTTTCCATCGACAAAGGAAAGCAGTGTTGGCTGATTTGATGTCTTTTCGGTGAGGGAAGAAAGGAGACAGATAGATGAGTGCTAGTGTTTTTCGAAAAGGAGGGGTTTTTGACGAGGAGTACGGGGTTGTTCGATAGTTGTCTCTGATGAAAATGGGAGGTCTGCCAGAGACAAAGGGGAAATAAATGAGAAGGTCTTTGGAGAAGAGATGAAGTCACTTGGTATCGGTTCACCAGAGAGAAGAGCGGTGGATTATCCGACAAGTGGCTTTGCCAGAGAAAAAAGAAGAAGGGTAAGGGGTCACCTAGTGGCTATCGCAAAAGGAAGGGGTCATTATTGGTGAAAGAGGTAGCTTAGGAGGTGGGATTTGGCGGTAAGATGGGGTCGCGAGTTTGGGACAAAGATGAGGGAAAATGAGGAGAGAAGAAAGAGTTGTCATCACAACTGCATGGGTTTTTCAATGGTCCTTTTTAGTGGTTGTGGGACATAGAGGTGTGAGGGCAGCGGTGGTTTTGTGATTGTTCACTGGTGAGAAAGATAGAAGAGGGGTGGCACTATGGAGTGGAGGGGAAGAAGAGGAAATTGCTTAGGGTTGGGATTGGGTATATTAAAATAGGAACGAAAGGGGAATTAAGTTTGGCCATTGAATTAAATAAATAGATGACCAAGATTATATTTTAAAGAATATGGGCTAGATCTGGATAAAAATGGGTGGTCCGAATTTAAATTAAATAAATTGAATTTGGGAATTTGAAATTGGGCTATAAATTGACTCAATTGGACTAAAATCGAAATAAATTGTAAAAAAATTGATCAAAATTTAAATAAATTGGGTTAAAAAAAGGTTATGATTTAAATAAATTGAAGGAAAAATAAATAGAATATCATTTAATTAATAATCCTAGTATATACATTAATATAAATAAATAAATTATATAATAATATTGATATAAAAAAATACATATATGTACATAATATATTTCTCTTGTACATAAGAGGCTAGGGAAGCAGCTGATCAATGACATACTTGCTCCCCTAGCCAGGAATAGAATAGGAATTGGCTTAACATTTTGTAGTAAAATTGAATGGTGCTTCACTATTTTGTCATTGTATTTCCCATTTAATTGACATAAAACCAAATTTGTACCCTTTTGCTATTACAAAGCATGTGGACCCCAATTTCTACTCTATTTCTTGCCATTTCAACTTCTCTTTTCCTTGGATAAACTTGGCGATTCTGGGTGCACTTTCCACGCGTTGCTTCTCCGTAGTGCGCAGCTACTACCAAAGCAGCTGAATAGCACCTTCGTCATCCACGACAGAGTCGGTGATTTCTCTGAAAGGCTTTCCATGCTACTTCATTTCACAGTTCCCTGTTACCTTGCATATCGTCTCCTCCATCTGGACCCTCTATATGTAATTTTCCTTGATTTGTTGAAGGTTTTCGATTAGTTGTTTTCTAGAGCTTTATCCGTCCAGTGATGGCTCGAAGCTCCTGCCTTTGCTCTTTCTTGAACCTTTAAACTTATGCGTTTATAATTAGAGTCAACTTGAGAAAGTTGATGCTTTGGAAATTTGAGTGGGTGCGTCCATTATCGTTTGAATTTGTTGAATTATTTGTCAATTTATGTTTTTCTGCTTTCAAACAACTCCCGCGTCCAACGTGTTTGTCGAAATGCTTCTGTGGAAAAACATGACTCAAACCTTGATGGAGGCTTTTGGATTAGCTGTTTCTCAGACCTTTAATATTAGGCCTTCATAATTATGGTGAATTTGAAGAAGTTGATATCACCATACTTGTCTGTTTTTTCCCAGCGCAATGGAACACAGGCTCATCGTTGATGCAATTATACCTGGGCTTCTAGACTGGATATGTAAGATTCAGGTGGTTGAGAACTTTCGTCCTCGAGATAGCAAAGACCATACTGTGCACTTTCAGACTGTAATCGTACAAGATGAGAATGTACTCCCACTTAGAATATATTAGAAATATTTCTCTATTAAAATATTTGGCTACTCCTCTACTTTGACTATTTACAGGAACAAGAAGTTGCAATAGTTCGCCCGATTTCGCGATCGTTTTATCCCTTTCAAGACATATTTGTTATCCGGTGCTAAGGTTAGGGATCCATGGCCGTACTTTAATCCAGTTCACACCTTTGAATAGGTTGCCGATAGGCATACAGTTGTTGAACCTATTACAAGTGAGGACACTTCAGAGACACCACTACCGCCTCCTTCACAATTGCAGACAATCTCTTTTTTGGATCTAGACAAAAAGCTGCTAGGTGTTGAATTTGGTAAGGTTTCCACTTGTTTCCTTCTGTGTTCACTTCACCAAATCGCATATGGTCATCTTACAATTGATAACAACAGACTTGCTAGCGGTTGTAGCCAATTGCAGCGCGCTACAATATACTGCCAACCAAACCAAGAGGTACCGAGAGGCCATCGTCATAGATGACAAGTAAGACATTTCACTTGACTTTAAATGTCTTTAAATAAAGAAAAATAGCTGCTAATCTCATTTTAAAGCTATTACACTAGTTTAGTCACGTCCCTATATGATTCGTATAAGGATTAGCTAAATGCCTAAAGTTTAGAACCTGATTTGATTCTTCCGTACTGCATTAGAATTGTGCACATATTTTAAGTAATAATTCATAAAGAGAGCCATTTTATACATCTTCTTATGAAGCCACCAACATGAATCAGATATATTGTTCTATCGGTTTACGTATAAAAATAGTGTCTTCAAACGTTTCATTTCCCATATTTTGCTAATGGTTTGGTTGTGTAGGAAAAAGCCTTTCATGTTTACCATTTGGGATGACCTAGCAGACAAGGGGGCTAAATTAGTGCATCGGCTACATGAACACCCTGTTATTCTTGCCAAACGAGTTGCTGTTACTGAGTACTGTAGTGGTATGACACTTACTTTAAATGGCCTATTGTCTTACCTTTTTCCATATTAGCTACCGATTACAGATCAACATAGTCTGCTGACAGTTCGAAGATTGGCAACAAGATATAGCTCCACAATTTCAATCAATCCATCGTACTCCCAGGCTACTGCTCTAATGGATTGGTAGGCCCTACCTCTTGCTTTGCTGCCTACTCAGACATGAAAAATCTCTCACACCATTTATTGGTCATCTTTGCAGGTCCCAGGACAACGAACAGATGCTCATGACTTACACTTTAAGGAGCTCCTCGACTTCATCTTCTGCATTAAAACTAGCACCAGTTGAAGATGAAATTGTCTCTATTCTGCCATCCCTACCATGAAGTTAACGGTGAGTCCATTATATTATAAATTTGTAACACCCCTTTGCATAATCTCTTCAAATTCACCACACAGGTTCAATTTCTCGACTCTTATTTTCCTTTGGGTATTTGTAGTTGGTATTAATTTGAAGTTATATGGAGGTTTGATTTGTGTAATTAGTGATTTAATTGCTTATTAGGAGTTCAGGTTTGAATTAGAAAATAAGTGAATCCATTCCTTTGAGATAAAATACTATACAAAAGCTACTGGAAAAGTGTTGTACAATAATTTACAAAGGCAACCATGGATGACATTTCAAAATACATTTGCTCTTGTGACTCAATGAATTACAATGCACTTGCTCTTCTACCCACTACTTTATAGTTCTTCTACATGCTTTCTTACAAAAGCATAGCAAACTCCACCGGATCACCAAAACTGAACTGTGACTTGCTGCAGTAGTTTCTATTTTACATGACATTATAATTTAGGAGTTATTTATCAAGCACTATGCTCCTCGCAAAAGAGACTTACATGAATCCACCCAAGAGGAAACAACGATCGCTTATCTTGAACTCCAAATATTTCCTCCTCATTTGTTATTTGATACAGCTTAGAAAGAATTCGATCAGGATACTGTTGATGTAACACATCCAAAGAAAAATACAAAGAACCTACACAACACCCTTCTCTGTTGAGGGCAACATATCCTTCCCTGACCACTTTCAATCATACTGCATACTGGCATGCTCAAACTGTAATCATTTCGTCTGAGCTAAAACACGAGAAAGGTCAATTGTCTCAACTGTGTGAGGCAAAGCATGTTAGTGCCAAGGTAAACTACTTACTTATTACTTGCTCTGTACTTCAATGACTATAGTTAGTAGATTAATGATATGGTAGAAAATGGTGTACACATTATATAGTGACATGGAACTGGTAGAAAATGGTGTACACATTATATAGTGACATGGAACCTACTCTAAGCTTATTGGTTAAACTTTGCAATAATCTGACGTTGCACATGCATTGTTGTTAATTAAGCTGCAATTGTGCATTAACATCAACCTTTCACCATGCTTTGATCATTACTGACGTCTAACGCCAACATTCTTTCTACAAATCTTATTAGTTTAAAATTTTTATATTTAACTTGATCAGCAGGCAATTAGCTTTTCGTTTCAAGTATGCTTGATTTGTACTATTTAGAAGTCCCAGAGTAGACTGACAAAGGAGATCTCATATTTTCATTGTAGGTGTTTCTTTGAAGTTTATATTACTGATAGTAGTGGCACATTAACAGCAATAGTCTGCAAAGTGTTGGCTGAAAACATGTTGTCAATGATGGCCGAACAAGTATACACCACTGTTGCTTCAAATGTAAACATTATGAAAGAGATATCTACTTCCCATAATTAGCCATATTCATTTCTCGCGAGACTGATCTGTTCTACCCTGTTTGCCAGCATGAATCGCCACCCGTCAGCCAGCTTAATCGGACGTTTAGTCATAAGCTCTTCAAAATACAACTGCACAAACCACCCTTCAGAATTCCAGATCAGAAGATTAATGCGTTGGCAGTCTCATCTTTCTCAGACAAAGAACCCATGTTTTTTGGCAGATCACCAACACCTACATTCTCAGCGAAGGGAGTCAAAAAAGCCAAAAAAGAATGTCACCTCCAAAGAAACAATGAACGCTATGACATGTACAGCTGCCTTTTGCTCACTGCTGACAATTTTTGCTCCTGTTATGTGCACGCATCAACAAGAAGTTGCGACTTAATAGGCCTAGCTTGTTGTAACTTAATAGGCCTAGCTAATAGCACTTCAAGATGTATATTTTTGGCTGTAACTTGGTCTACCTTTCTCCTAGGCTACTTTCTGACTTCCATATATATTTTTGGTTACGATTAATACTGATAAAGTTCCAGCATATATCCTGGGTTGTATCTTTCTTTCGACTACTAATGATAAAGTTTCCAGGTTGCTTCATTATTTGCATTCAATATTATTTCAACTCACGCTATCGGGCTTGCACTGGAGCGGGCAGTGCATCTAGTATTAAAATAAGTATGCAAAAGTGTCATACGTATGAAAATTATTATTTTTGAACTAAATAAGATATTAAAAATGCATAATGCACTTAAAACGAAGACGACGACGACGATACAATGATAAAAGTAATTAAATAATAGTGATAACAATGAAAACAATTTATAAAAATAATAACAAAAATATATAAAATAATAATAAATAAAATAAATAAATTTTGTAAATCATAAATGTTAAAAGTATAAATAAATAAATTTATTCAAAAAAAATTAAAAAATATCTATTTACTCAAACGATAATCTTTAATGGATTATAGGTCAAATCAAAATTGGTGGCAAGAGTCACTCAAAAGGTGTTTTCGTGACTTTGTCCCCAACTATGTGATTTCTATCATGATAGTATTGCAGGGAAGAAGATGATATAGGGAGTGGAAGTCGAGGGCAATGGTGTTCTACCATGTGGATATATCTGCCAATGTTTGTTAGTCTGTTGCTACTTCTTAAACGTGTTGAATCCAATCAAGTGTTCTTAATATGTAGCAGTAATTTACTAATATAAATGGAGGTTAATGATTTGTTGATTTTCAATTGTGTGATTGGGTTTCTTCATCCCATAATATTCCATTGTAATCTCAATTATCTTCCTTCGTATTTGTTGGAATATAACCCTATATTGGTAAACCAAGGTCAATTTATTTGACCGGATAGGACGAGGATATTCATGTAACTCTTGTGTAAAATAGATTATTATAAATATTATTAAACAATTATTTACACGTGTGGAAAGATAATAAGCTAGCTCCGGTAATTTTTTTTTTGTTTCCCTAAAAAATATCTTCCTTTTTGCCCCAAGAAAATTTGTCAGTAATGAGATCACAACACTGCAATTGCGAATAAATAATCCTGGAATAATTTTACGCAAGAATGGAGTTTCATTCGATGTTCTCTAATGGACTTAATAAAAGTCAACTCCTTTGTGCTTCCAGATTCTTTTCAGAGAACACGCAATCTCGTCTGAGTTATGTCAGAACAAATATATTTGCATTGTTTTTTTACCTTCTTTAATCCTTTCATTAGTGTTCTTCAATTTAGTTTAGGATACATAGCTACCAACCATACTCCGGATACTTCTTAAGAAATGTATGTGGTGCAACATCAGCTTAATAACATTCCTTGAGATTACATTCCACAATTATATAAATTCTGTTCAAAGCATGCATTTTTCCC
>JAOTQR010107751.1:0-18840 GCA_025774065.1 Solanum ossicruentum | reverse complement strand
ACAACCATATCAAGGTAGGGTTTTAAGACCCTATTCATGAAACCCATAAACACAACTGAGGCATACGCCAACAAAACCCTTACCCATAACATAATTTTTCAAAATAATCTGTGTACATGAATGCATATGCTATGAACAATGAGGAAATAATATAGGTAATTAAGACTCCATTTAAAAATCAACATTTATAATATGAAGTTGAAGTGAAAACATAATTAATTCCATTTTTAAATCCATAGTGTAACGTCTCATGCATAAATTATTCAATAAGGGAACATGCATACTTATAACTTCATAAATCCAAAGTGAATCCTCATATAACAGTTTAAATCACATTAAAATCATCAAATAAACACTACCCACGCATCAATAGAATTTTAGAATCATAATATTCAAATCCCAAATTAAAATAATAAGTAAAATCCATGTAGGTTTTCTTGAAAATAATTTTAGGTCTCCTTGATTGAAAGGGATCAAGGATAAACCCATATACACATGAATGCTACTAGCACCAAGGAATAACACAAGAAATAGCAACACATGGACCTATCAAATCACCCTACTCAAAATGTCACCCACAACATGGACTTGCTTAAGGTTAACTAAGTCATAGCAGCAACAATAGAAGAGAACCTACTCATAATCTCAGGTAATAGGCCACTAAACCTAAAAGGCTTCTAATACCAAAGTCGAGGTCTAGGTTAACACCTAATAACCTTTATCTTACTAGTTTCCACCGTAATACCCTCACTCGGCACCACACAACCTAGGAAGGTAACCTCTTACCACCAAAATTCCCATCTCTCCTACTTAGCACCCAACCTTCTTCCTTAAACTTGTAGTACTTCCCTCAAATGATTCACATGAACTACCTCATTAAGGAACATACCATATTATCATCACCAAACCACCATAAACCTATTAGAGTGGGGACTCAAGCTCTTACTCCTGATACTTATAGGCATACGCGGTGTACTAGTCAAACTAAAGGATACTATCCCAACAATCAAAATATCGGAAAGGACATTAAAAGCCTCATCTACCACCACCAACAATTTTATAGAAATAACAACTTAGGTTCAACACTACAATTTCTCACAAGAAAAAGAAATTTAACCTCTTGGAACCCAATTATACCTTAATACAAGTAATGGACCTACCTCCCTTGCTACCATTCAACAACCTCCCACTCAAAAACGGGCTCATCAAGGAATCAGGAGCTATCTCTATGGGTCCTACTATCTATGAAGACACAACATGCATGCAACCATTCCACTACTATAATAACATCCAAATCCACCATGCCAACTCCAACAAACCACAAAGCAATACCTAATGCAATACAAACCTGGATTAACACCTATAAACCTCCTAGCAACAATACACCCAACAAAAGAATAGACACCAAAGATCCACACAACACCTTGGGCATATAAGAAGCCCCACTAGCAACCCAAAGAATAGAGAAGAAATACTAGCACTCCGGATCTAACAGTACATGCACAACAAAGCCAAGAAAACTTCAACTTACAGGTAATAGCATCATGTATCTCATCACCTCCTTGAGCCACTTGATCAACACGACTACCTTGATCTAAAGGTTAGCCACCCTTACGCTTCCTTCGAACAAACATACAATCCTTTAGCTTATGACCTACTTTACTACACCCATAACAAGCATTGGCACCTCTCAAGCATGGGCCATTATGGCCTCTATCATATTTTGGGCACCTAGAATAAAGTAATACACCACCTCTATCTCTCCCCTTGGAGATTTGGAACTTACCATGTTACGGGCCCTCTTGGCCTCACTACCTCCCTTCTCACCACTAGAATCTCGAGAGCACCCACTTGATGACCGAGGTGAGTTGCCAATTTTGTCACCGCTTTGGCTAGCTCCAATAGAGAATTGCAAATCTCCGTATTCATCATAGCACCATCCTGAGTTGCTTGAGATATATCTTGTAATGTAATGGTTAGGGGTTATTAATAAGTCCTATGGGACCTAAATCTATCGCACGATATGGAACATGAAGAAGTGAAACATTTCTTAAAACGTCCCATAGCCTCCTACTCATAGTAGCGGTGCACAACACAACCATGAATAAGACTCTGATCGATGCGGTATATTGGACTCCGAGGTTCTATCAACCTAGTGCTCTGATAACACCTTTGTCATGACCAAAGCCTAGGGCCTAGACGTGACCAGCGATTGGGGAACTCAAAGGAATCCCAAACAAGGCTCACAACATATCATTACACATCCTTGGTTGTTAGAGCAATGTAAAACAACATAAGAGACATAAACAAGGGAAATTGAGACTAAGCGAGAAAGATTAATACTTAAGTACTATGTAAAAGTTTAGAGAACAATGGCAAGAGACTAAGGGGAAAAGCTTGCGTAACATCATAATCAAGAGACAAAAGAGTCAAGGCTCAAATCATATATACATAGCATATCAAACAAAACCTCTACTACATAGATAAGAGCAACGACCAAGAGAAAGCAATCGGGCTCACCCTCATAGTCAAGATAGAAAATAAAGAAGAATGTCTCATTACATGATAAGAGAAACATATACTAAGGTCCCCGAAGTGGAGGACTCACCAACTAGCTTGAATAACACCAAACTAGCCATGTGGGGGAGGATGATGATCAACATGGGTACTAGTTCCTACAAGGTGATATCATGTAGGCATAGAGTATGCGTTAGTATGTTTGAATATACTAAGTATGTAGGATGCAATGCAAACAAGAATTAAGCATCATAATCAAAATGCATAACAATTGGCAATAGATATACTATAGCAATATGACATGTTTGATTAATGCATAAGTAAAATATGTTTAAGTATCTCATGATCATATAGGATATCATATGTGTAGAAGAGAACAAGCTAGATTTCTACATGTAAAACACTTTGGTAGGTTGGTGATGATGACGCCCCATCATTTAGGTGGATGAGTACTAACCCTCATCTAGGTTGGTGATAATGCTTCCCTATCACCATGATGGAGAAGTAAAAACCCTTAGGTTGATGAGTACAAACCCTTATCTAGGTTATCCGAGTTCTTAGTCCCCTCGAATTGGGAAATTGTCTAATGCAACACTTTTATATAGAATTTATCATGTCCATAAGCTCATTCCATCATCATATAGTCATTCATATAATATCTCATGCTTTGGATCTTTAAACCCTCAAGAAACCATATTCGGACAGTTTATTAAACACATAGAGGGTGTGAAATGATAGTATAAAATCATGCAATTTAGAGATGAAATCATGTAAGAAAATCCATTATAAAAGCATCAATCAACACCTTGCAACACCCTCAAGACATATCCATCATATACCTTATCTTAGAGATGAATGTGGTGAAGATTGGAGATGGAGACTTGGAGCTTCAAGGAGAACCTTAGCTTGGGATGTTGTGGATGAGACTTGAATTTAGGAGTGAAAAATATGGCTAATTGTTTTAGTGAGTATTGTGGAGTGTTAAGGATGATATCAAGGTGAAATGAGGCTAAGTATATGTATTTTCAAATGTGGGAACCCTTACTCCTAATGCATATAAGTCCTTGACCGAAAAAATTTAAACATACACCAAAAACAACAAGGGCACATCACGGAAGTATCGCGCTAACCTCACTGGAATTTGCATTTTCTACACAAACGAGTTCTACAAAAATGGGCATAAATCTATCATCCAAATTCAGAATAAGGTGAAAACAAGTGTGTTAGAAAGATAATTCAATGGAATATAAGTTGGTAGGTCATGGGCCACCCATTTCTTTGTGTGCTAAGAGATATGACCCTTAAAAATTTGACCCTCCTTAGTCACATCTTTTGCGATTTTTTGATTTTGATACAATTGCTCTAAAATTCGGGTTAGACCCATTTCCCACTCAATTCGTCCCTTTGAACAAGAAATGAAGTTGGATTTTCAGAATAACGAATGGATTTTTAGATATATGGAAATTATGATTTCGAGTACTTCTGAGGGACATTTTTGGGCACTTTTTGGGGTCATTTCAAAACCCCCTCAACATGATCCGGTACAAACCCTCTAACATGGTTGATGGAGTAAAAACCCTCCAACATAGTTATCAAGGTGCAAACTCCACGACATGGTTGCATGGGCCTACCAGCTCCTGAGCAAGGCGATCGAGGTACAAATCTCTCAACAAGGATACCCGGGACTACAACCCCCCGAGTGAGGCTTGGTCATTTTCCCCACATCATATAGGTAATATCATATGCATACATTGTTTTCATCATCATATAATCAATCAACTCATAAGACATGCATCGTGCCTTAAATTCCTCAAGAAATAATAATCCGGACATTTTATCAAACACTTGTCGGGTGTGTAGTGCTAGTTTAAAACCATGCAATTCAAGAGTGAAATCATGCTAGAAAATTCAATGTAAAACCTTCAATAGATACTTTGTAACACCTTCAAGTAATATAGATCAACACCCTTCATTAAATCTCATAATAGATATTAGATTCATAGCTCAAAACATGCTAAAACAATTATAATTTCACGAAACCCCAACGTAATGTGAACTGATTCATAATGGATAAGACCCATAAATAAATCAACTTTAAATCATGCAATTTTAGGTAAAAAAAGAGTTTGGGTATCATGGGGTGAGAGGAACCCATGAAAGAAACCCACATACTATAGTTTTGAAGGATAGCTTGGTGAATATTGGAGATGGAGACTTGAAGCTTGATTGATAACTTCAGAATCCGTATGAGTTTGAGACTTGAATTTAGGAGATGAAATATTTGCTAAGTGTTTGAGTGAGTATTGGAGAATGTTTTGAATAATATAAGGGTGAAATAAGGCTAAGTATAGTCATTTTCATGTATGGGAACACTTAGGCCCAAGAGCTAAAAGTCTTGGACAGAGATAAAAAATTGGCCACAAAAATGAACTGAGGCGCGCCCTTGGTGCGTCGCGCCAGGGGCGCAAAAATCTCTCTGCAAATCGATTTTTGTGATTTTCAAAATTTGATACGATTGCTCTTAAATTGGGGTTAAACCCTTTCCCCACTCAATTTGACCTCTTGAACAAGAATATGAAGTCGAATTTTTGATATCGTGCACAGATTTTCATATAAATTATGATTCCAGGCACTTCCGAGGAACATTTTCAGGCACTTTTTGGGTTCGTTTCAATATCTCTCCCTTGGAAACATTCGCCCCCGAATGTCAAAGAAACATATACTAGAGATGCAAACACGACAATTTCAGCCCACATAGAGATGCAACAATGCACTTAAACATCATTTCGAAAATATCATCATAAGTATAAATCATTATAAACTTGTTAATTTAATCATGAATGTATGCAATGACATGAGGGTTGAACTTAAGACTTGAGATCTTATAGAGTACTTAAATCAATAACTTCGGCTAGAGTGGAATTGAATAGGTAAGGATATCGATTTTGTATGTTCTCTTCGCTTTCCTAAGTAGCATTTTTAACTTGTTGATTCCTCCAAAGGACATTAATGGAAGCCACACACTTGTTCCTCAACCTCTTCACTTGTCTATGAAAAATCTGAATCGGAATCCATACACTTTCTAAACATAGACACATGAAAGACTGGATGAACCAATTCTATTTCTCTAGGAAAAACTAACTCGTAGGCTACCTTACCAATCCTTCTTATCACCCTATAAGGATCCAAATATAGAGGACTTAACTTTTCCTTCTTACCAAAACGGACCACACCCTTCATGGGTGACACCTTCAAGTAAACCCAATCCCCAACCTTGAATTCAAGATCCCTCCTCCTCACATCTGTATAAGACTTTTGGTGACTTTGGGCTATTCATAACCTTTCTCTAGTCATCCTAACCTTCTCAAGAGCCTCCATAACCATATCTGGTCCTAACAAAGCCACCTCTCCAACCTCAAACCACCCAACTGGTGATCTACAATGCCTACCATAAAGAGCCTCAAAAGGAGCCATACTGATGCTAGAATGATAGCTATTGTTATAGGCAAACCCATTCAGTGGAAGATGGTCATCCCAACTACCCTTGAGCTCTAATACACAAGCCCTAAGCATGTACTCAAGTGTTTGGATAGTTCGTTCAGCTTGGCCATCCGTTTGAGGGTGAATGGTCATATTATGCTTAACTTTTTTACCAAACCCCCTTTTGAAAGACCTCCAAAAGTGCAAAGTGAATTGGGCACCATGATTTGATATGATTGTTAAGATAACTTCATGAAACCTCACAAAATCATGAATTTACAACCTAGCATAATCTTCAGCCCCATATGTAGTCTTAACCAGTAGGAAGTGACCCGCTTTCGTCATTTATCAACCACAATCCAAATGGAATCAAAACCCTTCCTAGTCTTGGGTAACACAACCATAAATTCCATATTAATCACTTCCCACTTCCAAGTGGGAATCTCTATGTCTTGGGTTAGGCCACCCGACCTTTGATGTTCGGCTTTGACTTGTTGACAACTATGACAACCGGAAACAAATTTGGCAATGTCCCTCTTCATGCCTCCCCACCAATACAAATACTCAAATCTCTATACATTTTGGTTGAACCGAGGTGGATAGAATAAGAAGAATTATGGGCTCATCAAGGATTTGCTCCCTCAAACTATCAACACAAGGCACGCACCATCTAACATGGTACCTAAGGGCACCATTTCCCCCTTAGGAGAAAACCTCCACCTTGCACTCCTTTACCAAGGCCTTTAATTCTAACGAGGAGGAATCAAGATCTTATTTTGATATCATCTCATACACCAAGGAAGACTTAGAACCATCAACAACAATAACACCACCATTATCCAGCGCTTCCAACCTATCCACCAATCTAGCCAACCGATACAACTCCCTAGCCATCCCTTTATTACCACCATCAAAATGAGCTAGGCTACCCATAGATACCCTACTCAAAGCTTCCACCATAACATTAGCCTTACCGGGGTGGTAATGCACACTCATATCAGAGTCCTGAAGAAGTTCTACCACCTTCTTTGCCTCAAGTTGAGATCCTATCGGGTGAAGACATATTAGAGGCTCTTATGATAGGTGAACATATCAACATGCACCCCATACAAATAATGACGCCATATATTTAAACCATGGCGGCTAGCTCAACATCATGGGTAGGATAGTTCTTTTCATGCACTTTGAGTTTCCTTGAAGCATAGGTCATGACCTTACCATTTTGCATTAGAACACAACCCAAAGCAACCTGGGAAGCATCACAATACATAACAAAACCTTCTTTCCCTTTTGTTAATGATAATATAAGAGCGGACACAAGCTTATCTTTCAATGTTTTGAAGCTCCTTTCACATTCATTGGTCCACACAAACTTAGCCTTCTTTTGAGTAAATTTTGTCATAGGAGAAGCAATAGAGGAGAACCCATTCACGAATCTCTGATAGTAACCCGCTAGGCCCAAGAAGCTCCTAATATCCGATGGGGTCAATGGTCTAGACCAATTTCAAATCACATCCGCCTTCCTAGGATCTACCTTAATACCATCCCCTGACACCACATGACCTAGAAAGGCAACCTCCTTCAACCAAAATTCGCATTTTTCATACTTAGCATACAATTTCTCCTCCCTAAATCTTTGCAAGATGACCCTTAAATGACCCATTTACTCCTCCTCATTGCAAGAATAGATCAAAATATCATCAATGAATACAATAAAAAACTAATCAAGGTAGGGTTTAAAGAGCCTATTCATTAGATCCATAAAGATGGCAGGTTCATTGGTCAACCCAAAATGACATCATAATAAACTCATAATGCCCACACCTAGTTCGAAAGGTCGTCTTAGGAATATAAGACTCCCTCACCTTCACTTAATGATACCTGGTCTGAAGATTAATCTTAGAAGTGGCTAGCCCCTTGCAATCGATCAAACAAATCATCAATCCTTGGAAAAGGATACCTATTCTTGATGGTGACCCTATTAAGTTGCCAGTAGTCAATACACATTCTAAGAGATCTATCCTTCTTCTTCACAAACAACACTGGTGCACCCCCAAGGTGATTGGCTAGACCTAATGAAACCCTTCTCCAACAAGTCCGTCAATTGTTTCTTCAACTCCTTTAACTCCATCGGGACCATACGGTAAGGGGGAATAGAGATGGGTTGAGTATCAAAGAGGAACTCTATAAAAAAATCCATTTCCCTTTCTTAAGGAACACTGGGAAGGTCCTTTGGAAAGTCATCAAGAAACTCATTTACAACTGAAAATGAATCTATGGGAAGGACTTTGGACTCCACATCCCCAACCATCCCAAGATAATAAATATATCAATTAGAGATCAATTTACGGGCTTTAATGCAAGAGATGAATCTACCCTTGACTACCATATAATTAGTCTCCTACTCAAGAGTGGGTTCATTTGGGAATTGGAATTTGATCCTATGGGTTCTACAATCAATAGAGGCATAGTATGCATGCACTGAATACATCCTAAGAATGACATCAAAATCAACCATGTCCAACTTAACAAGATCACAAGGCAATATTTTATGTAAGATACAAATGGGACAATTTAAATAGACATTTATAACAACAATAGAGCACCAATAAGAGTAGACACCTCATATGACTCATGCAACAATTCGGTTCAACATGCAAATTTTTGGCAAAAAGGGTTAATAAAAGAAAGAATGGCATCCAAATCAATTAATGCATACACATCAAAGTCAAAGATTTTCAACATACCGGTAACAATGTCGGGAACCTCATCAACCCCTTGCCTCACATTTAAAGCATAAAATTAATTTTGACTTGTGGCACCATCTTGTCGACCATCTCATCCCAAAGGAACCGCATTTGCACCTTGTGGATGAACCTCCTTACACTTGTTGCAATTTCGAGGACAATCCAACACCTTATGCCCAACTTCCCCATAACCATAACATGCATTAGTGTCCCTTAAACATGGACCACTATGACACTTACCACACTTCGGACATCCACTATTAGAAACCACATTTCGAGCTCCTTGGGCCCTTGGAGATACATTAGCAACACTCTTTTGAAATACATAAGAAGACCCTTGGCCTTGATGGAATCGACCACCCTTTTCACTTTGGAATTTACCGTCAAAAGGGGCTCTTGGCCTCATGACTCCTCCTCTTCCTCAACTTTTTCACCTCCATTTGCTCAGCATAGGTCATCAAACAGGACAAGTCCATGTCACTAATTAACATGGCAGACCGACATTCCTCACTCACCAAGTTGGAAACACCCATCACAAATTTGTTCATTCTAGACCTTGAGTCGTCCACCACGTGTGGAGCATACTTTGGAAGTTAGTTGAACTTGAGTGAATACTCACTTACACTCATAGACCCTTGTCTGAAATTCATAAGAATCTACCAATTTGGCTTCACTAAGCTCAAGAGGGAAGAACCAATTAAGGAAAGCCTCCCTAAATTCCTCCCAAAGTACCATATTGTGACCCCCTTCTCCTCTTTCCATTAATTTTATCTTATTTGTGCATCCTAAAACGACACCAAAAAGTGCCCAAAATGTGTCTAGGAATGCTAGGGATTTTAAATTCCATATATCGCAAAATCCATGTGTGATATCAAAAATTCAACTTCATATTCTTGTTTAGGGGGTCAAAATTAGGGGGAAAAATATCTAACCCTGATTTAAGAGCAAGCGATTTGCAATTTCCTTTTTAATAAATTTTCTTATCCAGAATTGATTCATGACTGTGCCGCAATGTGTAACTGTTGGGGATATATGTTAATTTGGCTTCCATGATAGGTCCATGTTGTGGACCGGACGCGTACCTATGTATTTTGTTGATAGTAATTTCTATCTCGGTCCAAGGCTTTTGGATATTGGGCCTAAGTGTTCCCAAACGTGATTTTACCTATACTATCCTTATTTTACCTTCATATCATCCTAAACATTCCCTAATACTCACCAAAACACTTAGCCAAATATTTACTCCCAAATTCAAGTCCCAAAACCCTCATCCAGATCAAAGGATTTCCATTCAAGCTTCGAGTCTCCATCTCCAATCTTCATCAAGCTCATCTCCAATGCTAAGGTATGTGAGTTTTGGCTATTGGGTTCTTCCACCCATGGTGCCCTAATCTCTTTTTAACTTAAATTGCATGATTTAAAGTTGATTTACAAATGGGTCTTGCATATTATGAAATTCGCAGACACTATGTTAAAGCTATGTAAAGTAGTGACTGTATTGCTATATTTTGAGCTATAAATCTTGGTTCTATTGTAAGATTTAATGAGGGGTTTTGATGTATATTGCTTAATGGTTTTGCAAGGTGTTGATTGATGGTTTTAAAATGGATTATATTGCATGATTTTTTATCGATATTTTTCAAGGTTTCATACAAGCATTGCACACCATCTAAGTGTTTGATAAAATGTTTGTATGTGTTTTCTTGAGGAATTGAAGGACCACAGCATGTCTAATAAGTGAATGACTTTATGATTATGAAATGAATGTTTATATGAGCTATGTTTATGAGAAGAATCTATGCTATTCTAAGATGACCGCCTTGGTGGAGGGTGCGATGTCCATTAACCATTTTTAAGGGGTTGATACCTTGACCACCTAATTGGAGGGTGTGATATCTATTAACCAGCAAGCGGTTGATACCTTAGCCACCTAAATGGAGGGTGGGATGTCCATTAACTGCTAAGGGGTTGATGCCTTGGTCACCTAAATGGAGGTTGGGATGTCCATTAACCAACAAGAGATTGATGCCTTGGCCACCTAAATGGAGGGTGGGATGTCCATTAACCATTGTTGAGGGGTTCATACCTTGGCCACCTTGATGAAGGGTGTGATGTTCATCTATGGATTAAGAGGTATATAACTTGATCACCCTCCAAGGGGGAGGCCAAACCTTGGATTCTAAGCACTAATTACTTGGTCTATGATGATGGTCTCCTTCTACTATGTATTATTATTTATATAAGCATGATTTTACTTCAAGCATCATTCATACATGTCATTATTACTATGCTTTCCAATGTCTATGTTTATGCATTTCAATTATGTTGTCTATCTCTTGTTGCATTGCATCCGATATATTTAATACATTCAAATGTACTAATGCATGAGCTCCATTTGATCATTATCATCCTCCACGTGGCTAGTGGCTTCCATTCAAGCTAGTTGGTGAATCTTCATGTCCGAGGGCAATATCTATGTTATCATGCAATGTATTGAATACTATCCTTCCTTTTGGTATACTTTAACTATAATGGTGAGATTGGTTGCTTGTCTTATTCCCTGCTAAGTTCTATGTTAGAGGTGTTGATGGACAAATATGTATTATGCTTGAGCTTTGACTCACTTATGCTATTCAAGCTATTTTAATATAAGTGTCTCTCCCATAGTCCCAATTTCCCCTTGTGTATGTTTCTTACGATGAACTATCTTACTTCTGCGACCAAGGATGTGTGATGATATGCAATGAGGCTTGTTTGGGGTTCCTTTGTGTTCCCCATTCGCCAGTCAAGTCTATGCATTAGGATTGGTTCATGGCACTACCTCTTTAAGTTGGTACTTCGCCAACTCCACCTTATCCTCTGACCTCACTCCCATGATGGCCAAAATCTTGTGTGCCTCATTAATGAACTCTTAAGGGTCCTCACGTAACTTTGACCCATGGAATTTCAGGGAATTCATCCTCATGAAATCTCTCGCCCGAGATACTAGTGTAGGAGCATGAGGGGCCTGGGCCCCTTGGTTGGCTTGGTTAGCCACAACTTGTGCAAGCGAATTGAGAGCTTCCTGAAGCTCTCTATTAGCTAGTTGCTCCTTGTGTGTGTGGGCTCTTCGCCCTCTCATGTTAGGCATGATCTACCATAGCAAAGAATAATCGTTAGTGGGGAAAACCTCACCTCAACTTCTATAGCATGACATAGAGTAAAAACAAGGGAAACATTTCTTAAATGCCTCATAGCCTCTAGCTTACAATTGTCGTGCACAAAACAATCATGAACAAGATTCTGATCGACGTGGTGTGTTGGACTTCAAGGATCTGACAACCTAGTGCTCTGATACCAAGCTTGTCACGACCCAAGCCTGGGGCCCAGACGTGACATGATGCATAGGGAACCTGAAGGGAACCTAAGCAAGCCTCTTAACATATCATTACACATCTTTTGTTACGGCAGCAATAAAATACAACAACAATAGAGTAATATATAGACAACAGGGCTAAGGGACAGCTTCCATATCATAAACATCAAGATTCAAAAAAGAGAGTTAAACCTCATAATATTACACATGGCATGTCCAACAACAGCTCTACTACATAGATAAGAGCACGGGCCAAGACAAGCAACTGGGCTCACCCTCATAGTCAACATCTACATAAAAGGAAGATAGTATTGGAACATAGCATAAGGTCCTAAGAAACATCTGAGAAATGGAGGACTCACCAACAAGATTGATTGGAATCGTACTAGCCACATGGATGGGGATGCTGAAGAGGGGCTCCGGTTCCTATATGGTAACATCATGTAGGCATAGAGTATGCATTAGTACGTTTGGATGTACTAAGTATGTATGATGCAATGCAACAAGTGATAAGCACCATAAGCAAGATGCATAACATAGGCAACGGTAAACATATAGCACAATAGCATGAATAAATGATGCTTAAAGTAAAATCGTGCTTATATATAACATAATCCATGTGTAAGGAGATACCACTTTAGTGAATATCCAATGCCTACCACCTCCTTAGAGAGGCGCATGAGGTACAAACCTCTTCATGTGGTTGATGAGGTACAAACCCTCAAACATGGTTGATGAGGTACAACCCCCCCCCAACATGGCTGATGGAGTACAAACCCTCCAACATCTTTATCAAGGTATAAACCCCTTGACGTGGTTGCACGGGCCTACCACCTCTTGAGCGAGCCGATCGAGGTACAAACCCCTCAACAAAGTTACCTAGGCTTACAAACCTCGAGTGAGGCTTGCTCATTTTCTCCACATACATTCCTTTCTGATATAGTCATTCAACTCATTAGACATGCATTGGACCTTTATTTCCTCAAGAAATCATAATCTAGACATTTTATCAAACACTTGGTGGGTGTATAGTGCTAGTGTAAAATCATGCGATTCAAGAGTGAAATCATGCTAGCAAATTCAATGTAACACCTTTTATAGATACTTGGTAACACCCTAAAGTAATATACATCAACATTCTTTATCAAAGCTCATAATAGATCTTAGATTTATAGATCAAAACATGCTAAAAATAACCATAATTTCACAAACTGTAATATAGTATGCAGTGAAATTCATAATGGATAAGACTCATGAGTAAATCAACTTTAAATCATGCAATTTCAGGTAAAAGAGAGCATTGGTATTATGGGTGAAAGGAACCCTTGTAAGAAACCCACATACTTTAGGTTTGGGAGATAGATTAGTGAAGATTGGAGATGGAGACTTGAAGCTTAATTAATAACCGTAGAATCCGAATGAGTTTGAGACTTGAATTTGGGAGATGAAATAGTGGCTAAGAGATTGAGTGAGTATTGGGGAATGTTTTAAATGATATGAGGGTGAAATAAGGCTAAGTATAAGCATTTTCATGTATGGGAACATATAGGACCAAGACCCAAAATTCTTGGACCAAGATAGAAAACTGGCCAGAAAAATGAACTAAGGCGTGCCCTTGGCGCTTTGTGCCAGAGGCACAAAACCTCTCTGAAATTGATTTTTGCAATTTTAAAGATTTGACACGGTTGCTCTTAAATCAGGGTTAGACCTATTTTCCACAAAATTTGACCCCGTGAACAAGAATATGATGTCAGATTTTTTATATCGCTCACGGATTTTGAGATATATGAAAATTATGATTTAGGAAACTTTCAAGGCACATTTTGCAAGAACTTTTTGAGGTTGGGGTTGTTTGATTGACAATGAAGTTTGTGAGAAGGGTATTGAAGACAAGGTTGAGGTTGAAAAAGAAGGTTTGGAAAGCAATGGGATGCAAAGTAAAAGTGTGAAAGAGTAAGAAAAGGCTAAAATGATCCCAAAACCTCCTCCCCTTTTTCCTCAAAGACTCAAGAAAAAGGACGAGGATGGTAAATTAAAATAATTTTTTTCTATGTTGAAGCAATTGTCCATTAACATTCCCTTTCTAGAATCATTGGAGAGGATGCCCGAATATGCTAAGTACATGAAGGATTTGGTTACGAAGAAGTGCACGATAAGCCAAGAGCTTTCGCAAGAGCTCTAATAATGTAGTTTCATCATGATCAAGTGCCTATACCCCCCAAAAAGGAAGATTCTGATGCATTCACCATTCTTTCTACCATCGATGATGTAGAGTTTGCAAGGGCATTATGTGATTTAGGAGCAAGCATAAACTTGATGCCTCTTGCTGTTTTCAAAAAGCATGGTACTGGTTCTCCTACTCCCACAATAATACGGTTACTCATGGTAGATAGAACAATTAAAAACCTGAGGGAATTCTCTTCGATGTATTGGTGAAAGTTGATAAGTTTACCTTTCCGACAAATTTCGTGATTCTTGACTGTGAGACTTTGAGGTTCCTATTATTTTAGGGAGACCAATTTTGGCCACCGGGAAAGCATTGATGGATATGGATTCTGATAAGCTGAGGTTTAGAATCAATGATGTAGAGGTTGTTTTTTATATTCGCCAGTCAATGAAGCACCCGGATGAGCTAAAGAGTAAGGTGTGGGCTATTGAAGATTTCTAATGTTTGATGATGATTAAGTCAAGACACAACATTAAAAAAGATGCTTCTTGTGATACAACCCAAGTATTTTTCATGTTTTGGCTTGTTTTGATGTTTATTTTGGTTGTTTGAATTGTTAGGTAGTGGAATGATTTTGTTTTTATTTTGAAGACATTGAATAAGTTGTGTTGTGTGAAGATTGGTGTAATTTTTACATGAAGGATTGCAGGTGTGAAGTAAGTGCTGAAAGTTGGAAGACAATGGCATTGGAAGCAACCTTTACGACCAAACCTACGGGTCGTAGCTTACACTTTGACTAGTAGCCATGCGCCGTAGAGGCTAAAAATGCTCAATTGAAATTGGCACATGCACTACGAGCCAACCTTACGATTCGTAGTCCATGCTATGTGTCATAAGTGTGGTTTGTTGTGCCCAAGTATGATTATTAAATTTTTCTAAGTGTTAGGGTCTTTTAAGAAACTATGACCTACGAGTAGTAGGAAGTCCTACGACTCGTAGTCGGGGTCCCGTAGACCCGACTCAGGGATTTTAAAATTTGGTCGATTTTGTTATGAAAGGGGTCAAAATTTATTTTGACCCCTAAAATGCAACAGAATACCTAAAATTTGATCCCAAAATATTTCCCCCACTATCTCGATCATCTTCCCGGCATACCCACGTCATTTTCCAGTGAACTTTCTGGCAAGGCTTGATACCTAGGGTTTTGAATTCCCCTTCTTCTCATTTCATTCAATCGTAAATCATCTTCTCTAGAGGTATGTTCTTGTTTAAATTTTGATCACATACTTTAGTGTCTTTTCAAACTTGTTAATTATTCTGTGTTTGAAACTAGTGTTGAGAGTACCTATGAAGAAATTATGTATATGATTGAGAATTGGGATTTTGTGTCGATTAGAATTCCCTAGGGTTGTTCTTAAGTGTGAGATTTCCCTCGAGGTTTGGTTGTGATGATTATATCTTGCCATATATATTGTTGATCACATGCTTGAATGAGTATGCAACGGCTGGTGGACTAACTATCTCATGTTGATATGAAATTTTGTTGTGGGTGTGCCTATTGGACTGACAATGGTGATTTGAGAAATCCTATGTGCAATTTTTCATCCAATTTCGTGAACTTCCATATTTGTGTGTTAGTATTATTATTGTAAGTTTTGGGATTAATACTTTTTTGTTGGAAAATTCTCGAAAGTGTTGGGGAGTTGAGGTTTGATTGTTGATTTTGGGATGAATTTTTCTTTGATTCTTTGTTTGGAATATCATGCTTGGGTAATGTTTATGTTTATGTGCTTGACTATGTCTTAAAATCTTGCTTCTATGTTGTTTAGATTAGAGTGAATTTTTTAGTTTGTTTGTTGATTGTGGTATGTATGGTTGTTTTTAGGACACCGTAGGTGTATGATATTCCTTGCTACGAGGGCTACCTATAACTCCTCGAAGAACCTACGAATCGTAGTGGCCCCCTGATAGGGAATAATAATTACCTATGGACACATAACACTTTTCATACGAGACCCACCTATGGGTCATAGTGTTTACTACGAACTGTGGTGGGGGTCTCATGGGCGTGCTTTTTGTTTGAATTGGTTACTGGAAATCGGTACGAACTATCCTACGACTCGTAGTCTCCACTAAGAGTCATACTTGTGCCTCGTACTTGTTTTGAGTTTGATATTTTCTAAGGAACCTATGTACTATGAGGTCACAGTACGACTCATAGGCTACCCTACGAGTTATACTTGTTCCTCGTACCTGCAACCTGCAACTGGGGAAGTGTTGATATTTGTTTGTTTCCCTTTTTGTTTTTGTTTCTTTCTTTGTTTAAGATGATTATTTTTGGGATAATTGTGAAGCTATGATGCAATGTTTTAGGAATAATGTCCCCAAAAACTAGATGTGCTGCTATAAGAGAATTTAACAGATGACTAAGGGACGAAATACGGACGATGACCAGCCAGATGGGTCAAGTGAGAGTGCCTCCCAGTACAAACAGATGTTAATGTGGAATGGAAAGAGTCCAATGATGGAGCTTAGGATGAAGCACAGTACAGTCATCAGTTGACCCATCTATCTCTATCGTTGATCCTCATCATCACCAATGGGGAATTAAGGATATGCAGGAGATATATAAGAAGGGACTAGAGCCAAAGGGACAGGGTAAACCTGTCAGACAGTTTCACAAGGAGTCCCGGTTGAATGACTCAGGGTTGAGTCGAGTTCCTACTTTAGAGATAGAGATAGAAAGACATGGGCTCTGGTGGTTATCAGGATGGCTGGGAAAGTATGCCCCATTTGTGGTCAGAGAATTCTATGTTGTGCACACCGCTACCATCCTCCAAGATCTTCCCAAAGGGAAGAAGGCTATAGATCAACCCAGATTTCCCAGGGTCTTGCTTCGAGGTCAATGGGTAGATAACTCCAAGGACACCATCCGCTAGGTTCAGTTTGGTCCTAACTGCTGCCACAGCACACAGCCGAGTACGATAGTAAGATAGATAAGATGTGACGTCATGTGTTTAGAAGAATATTGATTTAAGGACAGAGCTCCTCAGATGGGTCGAAAGCCAGATAGTAGAGGGCGATGCTGAGCCTACATGGGTCACCAACCATGCCGAGCCTATAATGAAGTCCCACCTCTCCTTTTCAGTCAAATTTTGGTAGGCCATTATCTAGTCACACATCAAGGCTACATTAATGGTAATGTCATCACCTTGGATAGGGTTGTATTACTAGCCAGTATCTTAGCTCGTATCGAGATCGACTGGGCTCGTGTCATGGTTGAGCAAATTCATGAGTCCGCACTTTGGATGAATACCTCATTGTCATTCCCTACCTTGATACACAGACTATGCATTGAGGCTAGAGTGTGTGTCTCTCTCTACATAGACACATGTGTCAAGGGCCTCCACAGTATCGATCTGTCACGCCCAAAGTCCAATTAAGGTGGATTGGCACCCACTGCCAACAAGGCTCGGGAGAACCAACAGATAACCATGCACTTGCTATGAACATTATAAGGAGTATATATATTTCACATGCATTCAAGAAGGTAGACAATAATAACAAGCCAAAAAGAAATGCATATGACTAGGCCATTGGAGCAAAAATGTATAAAGTACGAGACATGACTACCCTTTAATTTACATAGTCTACAAAGACTGCAAGTATGGAATAGTATAGAATAAGGGTTAAGACAGGCCCCGCCTCATGACTAACTATACAATACAAAAATATAAGCTCTATACATACAAGCCCCGAAGCAACCTGGAGCTTAGTAACAGCAGCTAGATATCCTATACTCCTACAAGGGAGATCTACTAGCACCTGTACCTGCAGCATAAAATGCAGGTCCCCCGTAAGGGAAGTCAGTAAGAGATAATGTACTAAATATGTAAGGTAGGAAATACTGTATATGAAGTAATAACTCAAATGAAATCATGCACTGGTGTAAGGATAAGAGACCACCTTTAGTAACACTTTGGAATCATGTACTTTATGTCCTTTTTATAACTTTACCTTTCTCTACGATATAATCTATGCACAACATGTAATACAAATCACCCATTAGTCAGTGGCAAACCAATATCTGGATCAACCCATGCTAGGCTTTCCTTTCACCCTTGTACAACCCCCGTAATGGGATCGTCCCATGCTAGGTGATTCTTCCACCCCTAAGGCTACCACCCATCAATAAGCAACTTACTTTATCTTTCAATTTCTTTTGAGATGATTCTTTTGGGTGGTCATAATATTGGATCTGTAGGACCATAGATATAGCATGTGACATGTAAAGAACTATACAAATCAATACCACAATGAACGGAGTAGGTTACACAAATAATGAAATGTATAGGAGATGAAACAACTCATGAACATTATTTAGCAATAAGAATCCATGTATCTTGGTACCTAGTATGGATGCAGATTTGAAGATGACTATATATGGGAGCATATTAACACATTAAAAGAGTGGAGACACAGTTTATTAGTTATGTTGGAGTTGGTAAGTGCCTTTATGTGCCAAGGAGGGATCTATGTTTCATGTCAAATAATACGAAATCAAGTAGCCTTAC
>JAOTQR010107732.1:0-26859 GCA_025774065.1 Solanum ossicruentum | reverse complement strand
CATTTGAGTTATTACTTCATATACAGTATTTCCTGCCTTACATATTCAGTACATTATCTCGTACTGACGTCCCTTACGAGGGACCTGCATTTCATGCTGCAGGTACAAGTGCTAGTAGATCTCACCAGTAGGAGTACAGGATATCCAGCTGTTGTACCAGGTTGCTTCGGAGCTTTGTGTGTTTAGAGCTTATATTTTTGTATTGTATAGTTAGCCGAGGCGAGGCCTGTCCCGACCCTTATCAGATACTCTTCCTTATCTAGGGGTTTTGTAGACTATGTAAATTAAAGTGTGGTCATGTCTCCTACCTTAGACACATGGGCCCAACGCCCTAGCCATATGCATTTCCTTTTGGCTTGTTATTATTGTTTACTTTCTTAAAGGCATGTTAAATATAGAAATCCCTTATAATATGTATAGAAAGCACATAGATACAAGTTGGTTCTCCTAGGTCTTATTGGCAATGGGTGCCAGTCTGCCTTAATGTGACTTTGGGCATGACATGTAGACCTAATTAAAGTCCTAAAACAAAACCCTAAGGGTATTTTCATCATTATTCACGCTTAGGAATTTCTTAAGAGCACCAAAGAGGGAGAAGAGCAAGGGTTTCAAGTTCTAACACGAGGGTCAATTAAAGTTGATTGCTTTTTCTATTTTTAGGTATGTAAGACTTACTAAAGTATGGAACTACGTTCATTCACCCGCCCCATCACCTACTTGAGTCAAAAATTTATAATATGAGAGTTGGGTTTGAAAATCCTATCATCCAAATATCAAATTTCTGCATTTATTATGAGTTTTTATGATGATATGTGAAATAGTTGTTATATTGCATGACCACAGATATGAGATTGACATATGTACTTTGTACTTGATATCAAGAATCCTAATTTGAATGATTTTTATAAATCTTATACATGGATTGAGTTGAGGTTTGAGTTTGATTGCATGAGTCAAGTAAATTGAGCATAATTGAGAGCAAGGAGCACATTGTAATATAGTTGCATGTCTATTGCTATATTTTGCTTGTATTCCATGATGAGTCTGATTGTGAGAGTCCGAATGACCTTTTGAGTTTGAGTTGAGTTTTATTGATTAAGTTGATGATACATTGAGATGAGCTAAGTTGAGATAACCTAATGAGATTGCGATTTGAGTTAATTGACTGTGTATTGTTGAGATTTAAGTTGATTGATGAGTTGAGCACATTTTAGTCTTAGGAGGAGTATCGAGCACCGTGCGGGAGCAAGTAAATAACTATCTAACCCACAAAACTACGTTGCCAGTGTAGGATAATCGTACAACATGTACTAGTGAGTCATGTCCCAAAAGATGAACATTTATTATGGATCCATGAGAGAGTTGATCATCATTTACCTTGGCAAGTTTAGGACTGGTGTGGTAATGATGTCGCCTCCGTTGTGCATCACTAAACTAAAGGTGATGAAATTGGATATCGATCAAGAGAAACTCCTAAGTAAGCACTGATTGAGCATAACATTTTTAAATAGAGTTTAATACTACTGAGTCTATTTTCAAAAGCATAGTTTGCATTAAAAACTTGCATATTATTGAGTTGAGTATGAGTTCTTCGAGCAAAGGTGAGTGAGTTGAATTTTACTTTCCTGAGCTATTTTAGATACTAGTATATTTCATATAATGACATCCATTTAGACCTGCATCATTTCATAATGCAGATACAGGTGATAGAGGACTGCAGCTCGCGCATTATTAAGGTCCACTTTAGTGCATTTCCAGAGTTGGTGAGCCCTCCTTGCTTTTTAGAGGAGCCTCTTTGTTTCCTGTTTTCAATTGAGTACTTTCTTTCTCAGATTTAGGGTATCCATGGCCTGTCATGGTACCATCTAGATTGTTGAGTAGAGGCTTCATACATATTGAATAAAGGATTTGCTGAGAATTTTCCATTTTCGAACTTACTTATTAGAAATTATGCTTTAGTAGAGCTATATTCATTCATATAATGTTTGTTTCATTTGAATATTTCTTCCACTGTTGAGTTGATGTGATGATGAGGCCAGGTGGTTATCTTGGAGAATCAACAATGGTTCTTCGAGTACCGGCCATGCCAAGTGTACCTTCCTGAGGCGTGACAAATTGACACTATGCAAAATCCTTCAAAACCTCCCAAAAGTAACTACTGCTTCTAAGCTTCAAAGGTATAGAGTAATAAAGATGCTATAAGTAAATGCCAATCTTTTGTATGTTGTGTTATGCTTTGTTAGAGAGGATGTAACAGAGTATGAACATGTTACATTCCTTACTATATGGATCAGCATGTTCCTCTTTTACAATGGTTTGTTAAGAGTAACAATTGAGTAAAGAAAATTAGTCATTGCTCTTGCTTCGGGTAGGATGATTGTCTTGGTTCCTTTTGTACTATCTCATCTATATCGAGGCTGCAGAAACTTAGTTACTAGAGGATTTAGTACTCCAGGAGGTCCCTTTTGGATCCTACAACTCTGGCTGCGATCTTATTTTCCAGAATATAGACCTTTCCCTTACAATTCAAAATATTGTCCAACTTTTGGGATTTCCTTGGCTCAAGACAAGTTAAAATCGAACAGCTTCCAAGAATCCTTTAAATTCTCCTGTTGTGCTCCTTCATAACTCTTATCCAGTTCACTCCATATTCTCCTAAAGAGGCTAAGATATTGCATCATTCATCTAGTATCCAAGTGTTAAACAATACTTGTTCAAGTTTCCTTATTGCCCGAGACCTTCAGCAACTCAAGTGAATTTGCATGGCAATTTGGCTTGACAAATAGTGTCTCTCCTTCCTTATCAATCCATTAATTCTCCACCACTTAATACAATTGTCTTTGATTCAGTAAAGTGTATTCAAGATTTCTTCGATTGAAGAGAACATTTTTCAATTTTCCAATTTCATGCTAATCCAAAATGTATGTCATCTTTCAAGTCCTAGTGGTTGACTTATATATGTAATACTCAGACTGAATCGACTGAGGATATCCTAGATAGGATTAATACTCGAATTGAATCAGCTAAGAAGCAATCAAGAAGAGGAAGAAAGATATTGTATGAAAATTTTGTCTTTATATAAATAGTCAAAGCTCGTTATAATGCATAAACTTTTATGCAAAGACCAGTTCCCTCTTTGCATTTTTAGAAGACCTTCCATCTTTTTCTTGCATTTAAAACTTCTATTGTTGTTACATAGTAAATTTTATGCATTATAACAAGCTTTGACTATATTATATATGAAGACAAAAGTTTCATACAATACCTTTCTTCCTCCTTTTCTTGATTGTTTCTCAGATTCAATCCGAGTATTATTCATATCTAGGATCTCCTTAGCTGATTCAGTCCAAGTATTAAGTATATAAGCCAAATACCAGGACTCAAAGGATGACGTACATTCTAGGTTAGCATGAAATTGGAAATTTCTCTTCAATCGAAGAAATCTTGAATCCACTTCATAAATACACTTTAGTAAATCGAAGACAATTATATTGACCACTGGAGCATTGACAGATTGATAAGGAGGGAGAGGCATTGTTTTTGTCAAGCCAAACTGCGCGAAAACTTGACAACATATTGTTTAACACTTGGTTACTAGATTAATGATACAATGGAAATCTTAGCCATTCAGAAGAAGATGGAGTGAACTAGCTAGGCATTATGAAGGAGCATAAGTGAACTAGCTAGGCATTATGAAGGAGCACAAATAGAAGAATTTTAAGGATTCATGTAAGCTGTTCGGTTTTAACTTGCCTTGAGCTAAGGCATCCCTAAAGTTGGACAATTTTTCGAATTGTAAAGGAAAGTTCTATATTCTAGAAAATAAGACTACAGCTAAAGTTGTAGGATCCAGAAGGGACCCCTGCAGTACCAAACCCTCTGGTAACTAAGTTTCTACAGCCTCGATATAGATGAGATAATACAAAGGGAGCCAAGGTAATCATCCTGCCTGAAGCAAGAGCAATGGCTAATTTGCTATATTCCATTGTTACTCTTAATAAACCATTGCAAAAGAGGAACTTACATAGCCACATAGTAAGGAATGCAACATATTCATCCTCCGTTACATCCTCTTTTTTAAATCATAACGCAGCATATAAATGTCTTTGAATTTTGGCCAAGTCTAATTTCCTCAAGTATTTGAAACTACTACAATCCTTATAGTTCAAATACTTTGACAGAATTTTTCATCTCTTCTATTTGACTTTGAGCCTCTTATAAGCATCTTTCAATCTTTTAGACTGGAGTCTTTGTGCGAGCTATATGCAGTGAGAGTCGCATGTACGGTAACAAGGGGGAGTTCGTGTTTATACGTGTAGTGTAGTGCTTAGGCCTATCTTTATTGAGATTTTGGATATGCGAGATTAGGCGTAACTGCTTAAAGAGCAGGAAATACAACAAGCGGTTCGCCTTGATCCTTGTAGTTGGATCAACCTTTTTCCTTAGTATGTCGAGGGTGGATTAATAAGTGACTGCTTTAGGTCTATCGACAGAGGCCTCGCCTAAAGGTCTGACCCTTGCTTCAAGCTCTACTCTAGGAGAATGGCCCCACCCGATGTGATCGACGTAGGATTGAGGTTGATTGGCTTGTTCAAGGCAAGGTACCAAATGGGAAGGATTACTTTCACTGCTCGGGCTGACCCAACAACTTGGACTTCTCACTCTCGAGATCTGTTAGAACCTATCGCTTCCACTTTGAAATAGGAACAACAACAAGAAGATGGCGCACGCGGGTGCTATTATAAATGTTGCACCTCTCCTCTGACGAACTTTCTTTTTGATGCCGAAGCTGTCTATCTTCTTTCTTTGGTGAATCATTTCTTTGTTACTAAGATCTTTCAATTCTTTTTTACCAAGTCCTTCTTAGCTACTTTAAAGACAAGCATGGTAGTCTTTCTTAACACCATTAGATGAGAAGACTTTTTCTCCATGTCTTCCTTTTCGGAAATCACAAACAAATATTGTTGCACCTTAATTACATTAAGCTTGACATCTGCAACTTCAAAGACAAAAGATTTCAAAACTTTAATGAAAGAAAAACTAGCATAACTAGTTTTCAATCACCTGACAACATCAAGAAGGAAACTCTAGCAGCCAGTGATTCACAATGTTAATTGATGATAATGTCATCATATTGAAAATATTGGCAGCAAATAGAAGAGTACCACTCACTTTTACTTGAATAAACAACATCAAGTATGCAGTGATGTTGTCAATGAATAGTGCTCCTATACTTGCTACCATTTTTGCCAAGTATAGTGACATTACAGCTAACTTTCATTATAAATAATCGGCTGCCTGAGCTTTTCTTCTTGATATTGTTATTGATATTGTCAGGCGGCTGAAAACTAGTTATGCTAGTTCTTCTTCCATTAAAGTTATGAAATCTGTTATTTCTGATGTCACGGATGCTAATCTTAATTAATTAGGTTGTAATAGTATTTGGATGAGATTTTTGAGAAAGAAAGATATGGAGAAAGAGTCTTCCGATATAACAGCATTAATTAAGAGAGACTATCATACTAATCCCTAAAGCAACTAAGGAGGACTTGATAGAAAGGAATAGAAAAGTCTTAGCACTACGACTCGAAAAGGCTAAAAGGCACTTGCAAGAGGCCTAATGTTGAGCAGGAAAGGTGACAAGGTCGGTCTAAGTATTTCAAATATTTAGTGAAAAGGTTTAGGAGGCCTCATAAAGGCTATGGATTCAGCACAATATTGATTGAATAGATTGAATGAACTTCTATAGCCCGCAACTATTATATATCTATCACTTTTTCTTGAATACTAGAATGGTTATCTTGACATAGCTATTTATGTGTCCAGCTACATTTTAAAAATAATGACTAATCATTCTGAAGTTAGTAAAATGGTATATGATACTGGCATAATTATGAGCTAAAGCACATGCAACCAACTAAACTAATATTGTGCTTGATCTTTCATCATTATGATGTCCTGTTGAATTTTTCCCCCATATTTCAAATGCTTTGACATAATTTTTCATCTCCTCTACTCGACTTTGAGCCTCTTGAAAGCATCTTTCAACCTTTTTGACTCATTTCTATATTGCTAATATTTTTCCATTCTTTTTTACCAAGTTCTTCTTAGCTACTTTAGAGATAAGCATGGTATTTTTCCTAATGCCATTTGGTGGGAAGACTTTTTCTCCATATCTTCCATTTCGAAAATCACATACAAATATTGTTGCAACGTAATCACATTATGCTTGACATCCTCAACTTCAGAGACAAAGATTTCAAAACATTAATGAAAGAAAACTAACATAACAAGTTTTCAGCCACCTGGCAATATCAGTAATAACATCAAGAAGGAAACTCTCGCAACATGTGATTCATAATGATAATTGATGATAATGTCATTATATTTGACTAAAATGGCAGCAAATAGAAGAGCGTTGCTCACTTTTACTTGGATAAATAGCATCAAGTATGTAGTAATGTTGTTAGTGAAAAGTGCTCTGATACTTGCTACCAGTTTTACCAAAGTATAGTGATATTCTAGTTAACTGTCATTATAAATCATCAATGCCTAAGCTTTTCTTCTTGATATTGTTAGTGATACTGTTGGACAGATGAAAACTAATTGTGCTAGTTCTTCTTCCATTAAAGTTATGAAATCTCTTATCTCTGAAGTCGCGGATGCTAAGCTTAATTAATTAGGCTGCAACAGTATTTAGATGAGATTTTTGAAAAAAGAAAGATATGCAGAAAAAGTCTTCTGATCTAATGACATTAAAAGAGAATATCATGCTTGTCTCTAAAGCAACTAAGGTGGACTTGATAGAAAGGAATTAAAAAGTCTTAGCTACAGAGAAACGACTCAGAAAGATTGAAAGGAACTTGCAAGAGGCCCAAAGCAGAGCAAGGAAGGTGAAAAGGTTTGTCTAAGTATTTGAAATATTGGGTTGAAAGGTTTGGGAGGCATCATGAAGGCTAAGGAATAATCACAATATTGACTAAATAGGTTGAGTAAAATTCTCTAGCCCACAACTATTTTATCTCTATCACTTTTTTCTAATACTAGGACGATTATCTTGACATTGCTATTTATGTGTCCAGTTACATTTTTAAAAATTATGAATAATTATCATGAAGTTAGCAAAATGGTGCAAGACTAAATCTTAATTGCACATAATGGTAGAATTTGATTCTTTTTATGAAAAGGTGCCTATATGCTGGATAAAATATTTTGATATGCTACAAAGGTATAAATCTAATTTAGAGGTTAGCATCATAAGAAAGAAGGCTCCACATTCAAGATGGGGAAAATGTAGCACAAATGGAGCAAGTAAAGGGAATCTAGGCGGGAGCGCATATGGATTTTCCATAAGGAATAAATAGAAAAATCTTATATATGTTAAAATCAACTACATAGGAGAGGCTACCAGCACAATTGTTGCAGCCAGAGCCATCAGAGAAGCTCTAATTTTCTATGTATCACAAGGTTTTGAGCACATTTTGTTGGGATTGGTGAAAGAGATCCTAATAGGCATACAAGCTAAGCATGCATTTAGAGAAGCTAAACCAATTAGCAGACTACATAGCTAATACAACAATCAACAGCAACGAAAAACATATATAAGCATGAAATCCCTTCATTACCATTAAGGAAAAGGAGCAACACAAATTTTAACAAGCAAATTCAAAGCTAATTACGTGGCCCACGAGTTTGCACAACACATATATTAACAACACAATAGATGGCCAAGGAAATTACCGTGTAAATCCTAGCTAAGCCTAAGCTCAGCTCCCAAAAAGTGATAAAAACTAGCAAAAGGGGAAGAGTCATGACCAGATAGGGAAAAAGAGCATGCATCCACATTTAGACCATGTCAAAAGCCATGCGAGCAACCCATTTTCTCCATTGGGCTCTCTGACAACAAAAATAGGATCAAAAAAGGAAGGGAAGTATAGCAAAATAGAGGAGTAGACAGACACAACTTACATGAAAAGATATGAGAAATGGGGCAATTGACTCTTTGGATGAGAATTTTTCCACCAGAGATGACACTTGAACAAGAAATGACAAGCTTAGTGCTCCACAGATTGGTGAAGCAAAATGAGAGAAGGGCCAGCAACTTGCCTTTGATAGCTGAACATTTTATGCGACACAAGATAAAGATGAAGGAAGTTGGTCACTCAGAAACGAAGGAAGAGAAATCGCTGGTCAGAGTTCATAGGAGCATCGAATGCGGCGGCCAGATGAAAATGAAGGAGTGGGAGTCAAAATTAGGAAATTGACTAGGGTTTCCTTTTGTTGTACACAATGTAGTGATCGACCTTTGAACTCCTTTGTACTAGACCTTGTTTATTATGGGCTTCTTTTGAGCCCATCTGCTTTTGGAATGACATAAAACCGAGTCATAGATCCAAAATTTGATTTTTCTTTTTTTAAAAAAATCTTTTTATGAACATTCACATTATGTGTATTATAGAGTTTGTCATATAAAATGTTTAACTGAATATTTTTATGTAATGCTATAACACCCTTGAATGATTGTAGTAATTAGAATTATAATAAGTGTTTCTTGCTAGGAAAAATCAGAGCCTTAGGAAAAAATGACAAGAACCTAGTACATGAAATCATAAGTATACAACAAAGCTACTGAGGTTTGATGCAACACCTGGAATGCTATAAAATATGAGTGATTCTGTAAGTCATCTTCAAGAAAATATGTAACACTTGGAATGCAAGAAAATACACAACAGAGCTACGTAAAATGTGAGTGAACAATTAAATCTAAAACTAGACTATTTTACTAAAGTTAGAAATTTAGTCGAACGCTTGGAATTTAAGTTGCTCAAACTTTCAAAAAATGTTGTTGCACTTATGTCGGATCACATATTCAAAAATATAATATTTTTGGAGGATCTGACATGCATCTGCCATCAATTTTGAAGAGTCTGAGCAATATAGCTTGAAATGCAAAAAAAAAAATCATACTAACATAGCTTAGAATGCAAGAAAATGTGACTTGTTTTCTAATTTTAAAAGGATCGAGGGTTATAACCTTAACATGGAATATCTATTTATGAATATTTACCTTACATATATAGGATTGATGATTATAACTCAATTGGAAACTACTTACAAGAATTTCCTTTTCTAGCAAGGTAAAATCTTTTTACCATCTTAATATGCTTGTCACCCTTGTATCTATAAATTCAATGAAGGGATTGATGTGTATTTCAAAAATACCATAAAACACATTATGAAAGCATTAGCACAACTCTATTAGGCCGAAGGATCACATTTTCATGAACTTAAATATAATAAGAAGAAGAATTTTCTTATTGGATTAAATGATACAAAAAATACACTATATGCATTCTTCAATTTGCTAGAATATTGAAAGAAAAATTTGTAACTTCTCCACTACATGTGTGTTCCTTTTCTAACAAAAACTTTACCTTCTAGATAATGCAGTCTACACAAAGAGAAAAGTAAAATAGAGAAATATTACCAGATTGCAAATATCGCCTCGAAGTCTAGGATTTTGACAATAACAATTTTATTCAGAGGATACAAAGAGAGCAATGGACCCAGACACTTGTTCCTTGCCCTACCTCCTCATAGAGTATGTAATGCTACAATCCAATCAGATACTTCTTTTTGTCCCATATTCAAAACTATCTCTTGTGGTAATTACAAAAACACCTCAATACTATTGAAGCAAACAACACAAAAACAAATATCACTCGCAGGCAATTTCGAGAAAGTTGAATCTGAAATTCTTCACTAACGAAAGGATAACTCGGTAATTATTTTAGAAAGGAAAATCAAAGTGTACACAAACTGACCCGAACATGTTCAATCACATAAAAAATAAATCATAAAAATTAGAGCCTAGAAGTATGGCCGCTTCCTGTGTAAATTAATGAGTAACTAGAAAGGAAAATTGACACAATGCAAAATTCTTCAAAACGTCCCAAAAGTAACTATGGCTGCTCTCTAAGCTTCAAAGGTACAGAGTAACAAAGATGCTATAAGTAAATGTCAATCTTTTGTATGTTGCATTATGCTTTGGAAGAGAGGATTTAACAGAGAATGAACATGTTGTATTCCTTACTATATGGCTCTGCAAGTTCCTCTTTTGCAATGGTTCATTAAGAGTGACAATGGAGTATAGCAAATTAGCCATTGTTGTTGCTTCGGGCAGGATGATTGCCTTGGCTCCCTTTGTAATGTCTTATCTGTATCGAGGTTGTAAAAACTTAGTTACTAGAGGGTTTGGTACTGGATCCTACAGCTCTGGTTGCAGTCTTATTTTCCAGAATACAGACCTTTCCCTTATAACTTGAAAAATTGTCCAACGTTGGGATTGCCCTAGCTCAAGGCAAGTTAAAACTGAACAGCTTTTAGGAATTCTTTAAATTCTTCTATTCGTGCTCCATTATAACTCCTAGCTAGTTCACTCTATATTCTCCTGAATGACTAAGATTTCCATTGCATCATTCATCTAGTAATCAAGTATTAAATGATATCTGGTCAAGTTTCCTTATTGCCCGAGACCTTCAGTAATTCAAGTCAATTTTCCCGGCAGTTTGGCTTGACACAAACAGTGCTTGTCCCTCCTTATCAATCTATCAATGCTCCACCACTCAATACAATTGTCTTCAATTTAGTAAAGTGTATTCATGAAGTGGATTCAAGATTTCTTCAATTGAAGAGAAAAAATTTTTAGTTGTCCAATTTCATGCTAATCCAGAATGTACATCATCCTTTGAGTCTTGCTGGTTGACTTATATATGTAATACTCAGACTTAATCAGCTGAAGAGATCCTAGAAAGGATTCAGTCTGAGTATTGTATATATAAGTTGAACAGCAAGGACTCAAAGGATGATGTACATTGTGGTTTAGCATGAAATTGGACAATTGAAAAATTTCTCTTCGATCGAAGAAATCTTGAATCCACTTTATAAATACACTTTACTGAATCAAAGATAATTGTATTGAGTAGTGGAGCATTGACAAATTGATAAGGAGGGAGAGGCACTGTTTGTGTCAAGCCAAACTGGCGGGCAAATTGACTTGAGTTATTGAAGGTCTAGGGAAATAAAGAAACTTGACCGGATATCGTTTAACACTAGGTTATTAGATTAATGATGCAAAGGAAATCTTGGCCATTCAAAAGAATATGGAGTGAACTGGCTAGTAGTTATGAAGGAGCACGAACAGAAGAATTTACAGGATTCCTGGAAGCTATTTGGTTTCAACTTGCCTTGAGCTAGGGAAATACCAAAAGTTGGACAAATTTTTGAATTGTAAGGGAAAGGTCTGTATCCTGGAAAATAAAACTGCAGCCAGCGCTGTAGGATCCAGAAGGGACCCCTGTAGTACCAAACCTTCTGGTAACTAAGTTTCTACAATCTCGATATATGAGACAATATAAAGGTAGCCAAGGCAATCATCCTGCCTAAAGCAAGAGCATTGGCTAATTTACTGTACTCCATTGTTACTCTTAATGAACCATTGCAAAAGAAGAACTTGCAGAACCACATAATAAGGAATGCAACATGTTCATCCTCTATTACATTCTCTCCTTCAAAGCATAATGCAGCATACAAATGTTTAAGAATTTTGATCATGCCTAATTTTCTCAAGTATTTGAAACTACTGCAATTCTTATATATAGTTCTTCAAAGGCTCCCAAAACCCAAAAATATGTCATTCACATAGTGACTTTCTTTTATTCATGCATCTTAATTGAGAAAAGAAAAACTTTCATAACTCTAGTTTTCTAGTGTCCTCATAATCAAAGAGAATCTTACTCTTACCCTATGCATTTCAAGACAAAAGTGTGGATATTAAAGTTGGAAGAATTAATGTTCTTTCTCAAAATGATTCTCAAGGGCTTAAAATGGTCTCAAAGTTTGCTCTTTATGTGAATCGCCACTAACATAGGTGCACTTAGCTCAAACACTCAGGACTTGCATGAATGTAATGTAATGTATGCCTTTGTGTTGGAGATATGATATGAATATGAGTAATTATGAGTGACAATGACCTTTCTAATCACTGAAATTTCACACCTCAAGTTATTTTCCTTTTAGAACTTCCACATTTCTCTCCTTGCTACCCTTTTGTTTCACACCTTTCAAAAATAATTTTCAGTGCTTCATTTTCAATTTTTCAGAACAAACTTGATTGATTCAAACTTGTCTTATTACACTAGCTATTCTCTTTTTTCTATCAACTTCTAACTCTAAAAACTGGGGATTTTAGCCTAAGTTATAACTTTAAGTTCTCCAGAAGGTGGCTACAAAAAGGCTGAAGGGCTCAAAAGAGTTGACTAGGGTGATATTAAAATCAACTGTTTTTAGGAAATCCAAAAGTCATGTTTCAAACTAAGTACAACCTAAGAGTTCTCCTTGAAGCACACTTAGAACAAGTTCTAGAGTAAAAGAGAGACAAAAGAACTCAACAAAGAAGATTACCACACATGGGACATGCAAAACTCAAGTAGAATATTTATTGAATAAGCTTAATTGAAGCACAACAATACATGAACTTAAAAGGTCACATCTAGCCAAGAACACTACTTAGTGAACAAAGAGCCAAAACTGAACCTTAAGATCATACATGAATCAACAACTTCAATCATTCCTTTTTCCATGTCAAAATCAACAACTCATATGCCAAATCTAAACTTCATCAATACCGAACAAGCCACAAGACAAGAATAAAAAGATCACGTCAACTCAATTAATTTCCACATTCATCACCAAAATTCTAGAGTCTATCACATAAATAATGTACCCCCCCCCCCACTACACACACACAAAAAAAAATATTCATTGTCCCCATTGAAGAATTGTATAGGGTACATAACTCATTCTAAGAATTCCAATTCCCTAGGCTCTTTGGATTGGCTTGGGGAAGATTCTTATTAACCTATATTTCACCCTGAACAATTGCATGATTCGATCAGAAAAGAACATACCAAGAAAGCACATATCATATTTGGAACATGTTGGAATAAAACACAAAATAATTCAGAATACCACATCACCAACTACTCAACACTATTAAAGCTTGAAACATTCTTCTTTTCACCTTCATTTGTGCACTACTTCTATTCCTTTTCAATCCTAAAATTAAAAGCATCTTCATTTCTCCAAACTTTAGGCAATCAAGCATACTAAGTATTTGAAATCTCTTCACACTTATGTTCAATTAAGACAAATAAAAGGATAAACAATAGGTGCAAAAAAAGATTGCCAACACCTTTACTTGAATCTATTCACACATTCTGACAAACAGTTGGGGCGTACAAGTTACTCCTACTCAAATCACAAAATGAAAGTGTCCCAACACTGTCCAAACATAAGCAGTCAAGAAACAATGGTAGAATGAACAATAGTTTACTCAAGATTTCTCCTTTAAATCAAACTTTCAGTGATGCTCATAGGGTGGCGGTAGGTTTGTATGGAAAAGGCCAACAAGCATATGTCGAATTTTGTACCTTTTTTGTCATTAAATAAGGAATTTTATACCTTACATAAAAAAAGGAGGCAAAAAACATTAGATGCAATCTTCAAGATGCTATAACATCCCCACATAAAATCCATCTAGCTTTTGATATATGACAAAATTGACACCGCACAAAATGTGAATGTTCACAAAAAGAGTAAATTTCACCATCACGTATAAACAAGTTCAATCATGTGCCCTCTTGTCAGCTTCGTGATGACGATTCATAATTTTAAAATGTCTTGACATAGACAAGCTATGTCAAGATAACTATAATAATATTCAGAAAAAGTAGTAGAGATAAAATGATTGTGAGCTAGAGAAGCTTATGCAACTAGCTCAGCTAATATTGTGCTTGATTTTAGTCGTTATGATGTCCTGCTAAATTTTTCACCAATATTTCAAATACTTTGATTGAATTTTTCATCTCTTCTACTTGACTTTGAGCCTCTTGCAAGCATCTTCCAACCTTTGTGAGTCATTTCTATGTTGCTAAGATTTTCCTGTTCTTTTTTCACCAAGTCCTTAGTAGCTTCTTTAGAAACAAGCATGATAGTCATTCTTAGTGCCATAAGATAGAAAGACTTTTTCTCCATATCTTCCTTTCCAAAAAGTTTATACAAATATTGTTGCAGCCTAATTATATTAAGCTTGACATCCGCAACTTCAGGGACAAAAGATTTTAAAACTTTGATGAAAGAAAATTTTCAGCCACCTAACAACATCAATAATAACATCAAGAAGGAAACTTTGGCAGTCGGTGATTCATAATGATAATTGACAATAATGTCATCATATTTGACAAAAATGACAGCAAATAGAAGAGCACTGTTCACTTTTACTTGGACAAATGGCATCAAGTACAAAGTGATGTTGTCATAGAATAGTGCTCCTATACTTGCTACAATTTTTGCCAAGTATAGTGACATTATGATTGACTGTTATTATAAATCATTTGCTTCCTAAGGTTTTCTTCTTGATATTGTTAATGATATTGTCAGTCGGCTAAAAACTAGTTATGCTAGTTTTTCTTCCATTAAAGTTATGAAATCTCTTATTTCTAATGTTGCGGATACTAAGCTAAATTAATTAGGCTGAAATAGTATTTAGATGAGATTTTTGAAAGATAAAGATATAGAGAAAAAGTCTTCTGATCTAATGACGTTAAGAGAGACTATCATGCTTGTTCTAATGGGGTCAACCCTTGCGTTCTAACTCACTCGACAGCCTAACTCACTTTAGACTCAGTCATCTTTTTCACTCACTTTGATCGAGTCTCAACACAAATAATGATTATGAAATTAAGAACACAAGCACATACAGGAACAGGTCCCAACCTTGTTATTTAACTTGTGCCAACGAAGGAAGCACACAACACTTAGCCTACAAAATCCTTTCAGGCTAACTTATTGTCCAGACTGACTGTCTGTGCCATTAAATAGGCCACAACATACCTAGTCATGTGTCATCCATGTTTCTGCCAACACAGTTGTTATCTAACTCACTTGACAGCCTTGTTATTTAACTCACTTGATAGCCTAACTCACTTTAGACTCAGTCGTCTTTTTCACTCACTTTGATCGAGTCTCAACACAAATAATGATTATGAAATTAAGAACACAAGCACATACAAGAACAGGTCCCAACCTTGTTATTTAACTTGTGCCAACGAAGGAAGCACACAACACTTGGTCTACAAAATCCTTTCAGGCTAACTTATTGTCCAGACTGACTGTCTATGCCTTTAAATAGGCCACAACATACCTAGTCATGTGTCATCCATGTTTCTGCCAACACAGTTGACATCCCCAACTGATAGGCTTATTTTTATGATTTAAATTACAAGTTAATACTAACATGCTGACTTGTCAAATGGCTAGAACTCCTTTTAACCGCCAACTGCCATGCATGTGCATGGCATATGCAAGCAGCCTTCAAATTTTGGCGCCAATGCCTTGCCTTGGTACCCAGATTCACGTCTGCCCTACATGCATGTGCCATACCAAGGCCCTGCACACGTGTTTGTGCAATGGCATAGGTCCTGCCTTGCACAGCTTATCGTTAGGGTTTGGTCTTCTACGCCTTTGGCCTTAGCTTGTTTAGCCACGACCTTACCACATCATAGTCTTTCCTTACTTAGATTTTCCAACCCTTGTCATGCGTTAGCCATATCCAGCCTTGTATTGCCTAAGCTTGTACAGCTCTTGCCATGCCTTAGCCACGTCCTGCCTTACATGCCTTGGCCACGCCAATGCCAAGGTCTTTCTTTAGTTGAACTTTATCTTGACTGAAGTCATGGGGCCTTTGCTAGGCTCATCACGTAAATCCCTATCCAAGCTTGAGCCGCTCGAACGATCTGGTTGAGGGTCTGACAAACTTTCCCACTCGATGATCTCATTGTCCTTGATAAGGTAGAATGCCTTATTAGTTTAGGCTGCTTTGTTGCAGCAGAATCAAGGTATGCTCTAATTTGATCCTCAAATTGCCATAATAATGTTGCTTTCTCCCAAGTTGCATCATATTCTCGCTTGCCCGTCCAATGAATCAGAAACTATGTTCTTCTGCTCTTCTTATGGTATCCAGCCAACCTATAATCCAAAAACCTTTCAATTTGATCTTCAAAGTATGCCCGCACAACAAGAGGAGCATGTTTGGATGCCGACGTTGTTAGATCTCAGCATCTCCAAGAAAGGCTTCAAAAAGTTCTATGGGGTGAATCTTAAGTTGCTCTGGTAGATTCAACCGATAAGTAACTTCAACCACTCTTTTGACCACTTTAAGGGGACCATCATATTTTGCAATCAATGAGCGATGCACTGTTGTGCTACTGATTTTCTTCAAAATCTGTGGAGTCAACTTTAACAATACTTTGTCCCCAATTCAAAACTCTAAAGCACGCCAACCTTTATCAACAAACTTTTTCATTTGTTTTGTTGCCTTCCTCAAGCTATCTTGCACCTCATCTAGCATATCTTCTTTGTCACGGGCCTACTTGTGAGCAGGAAGACACTTACCATGTGCATCAATCCTACAGACTTCCAATGATGTGTTTGGTTGCATGCCCTGCACCAACTCAAATGGGCTCATATATGTTGCAGACGACCTGTGTAAGTTATAACGAAATTGTGCACTATCCAGCACATCAACCCAGTTCCTCTGATTTGCAGTCACATAGTGTCTGAGATATTCCTTAAGCAGATGATTGATTCTTTCCATCTGGTCATCAGTTTGTGGGTAGTTAGCCATTGAGAACTTCAAATCAGTGCCTATCATGTTGAAGAATGAAGTCCAAAATCGACCAATGAATCTAGCATCCCGATCACTCATAATATCCAATGAAACACCAATGTTTTTCACAATCTTCTTATAAAATAACTCAGCAACTACTTTAGAAGAACATAAAGTAGGGGCAGCAATGAATATACCGCATTTTGAGAACCTGTCAACCACGACCATAATTGATACTTTTCCATCCATTTTTGGAAACTTGCTAATGAAATACATTGAAACAGAAGCCTATGGGCGCTCTGTAATGGGTAAGGCTGCAACAAACCTGCTTCCTTCTTATGTTCTATCTTGTCTAGTTGACACACTGGACATGATTTTACGTAGGCCTCAATGTCATCCTCCATCTTTGGCCAGAAATAATTTTGAGACAACAATGTCATCATCCTTTCAACACCTTAATGTCCAGCATAGATAGTATCATGAGTTTCTTTGAGGAGTTTTCGTCGTAGTACATCAACTTGAGGTACCATGACTCTCCCCCCTTGAAGCAAAGCAGATCGTCCTTGATCCAATACTGTCTAATTGTTCCCTCTTTAACTTGATCCATTAATTTAACATATAATAAATAATTTGCAGCACTAAACTTAATCTTATCAAGAAAATTATATTCAAGTCTAGTTATTGCATAAACAACAGCAAATACCTCTTGACAACTCAATGCATCATCCACTTGGTTTTGCTTTCTTGGTTTATGTATCCACACAAAGTCGTATTCTACCAATATCTCCTGCCATCTTGCTTGCTTGAAACTCAATTTTTGTTGAGTTTTAAAGTAGGCTTAGCCACATTGTTTGTCTTGACCACGAACTTTGTGCCCAAGAGATACATCCTTCATGTTTAAGACAATGGAGCACTGCCACCATTTTCTTTTCATGTGCAGAATATAGGGGTGTGCATTGATCGGTTCGATTTGATTTTGTATATTATTGGTAAATTTATCAATTTTCAGTTTTTAAATATGTTAAACCAATAAGAAACTAATAAAATAATTTTTAACAATTTTCGATTTATCAGTTTTATGTCCTTAACGGTTCGATTTCAGTTTACCCGATAAGAATAATAATGACAATGAGAATTTGTATTAATAAAAAGCAGATTGAGTACGAAAACTATGTTTACAAACTTGCAAAAGCTATAATTAGTTAATTACAAACTAAAATACTAAAGTGGACAACTAATCACTTAAGTAATATAAAGATTAAAATGTGTAAAGTTTGTTATAGTGTCCTATTACTATTAAATTACTAATATTTAATATTTATAAAGGGATAAAATAGTAAATTATTACGATCTTATTGGGTTATCGATTTACCCAATAATCCAATAGTAAAAACTGATATCGAAACAATAACCCAATAATCTTTTTTTTCAAAACTATTAAAAACTTGATAACCTAATAACCCAATAATAATAAACCAATAACATTTTTATCGATTCGATTTTTGCACACCCCTAGCAGAATATCTTTGCTCCATAGGACTCAACTTCCTACTCTCAAATGCAACAGGAAGACCATCTTGAACTAGCACACTCCCAATAGTATAGTCATATGCATTTGTGTGTACTTCAAAAGGTATATTAAAATCAGGCAACCGTAATATTAGTTTAGAAGCAATCTCCTTCTTCAATGAGTAGGAAGCCTTATCTCTTGCTTCAGACCAAGTCCATTTCACGTTCTTCTTTAACAAGTACGTCAATGGGGCAGCCTTTTTCGAATATCCAGCAATGATTTTTGAGAATAATTTGCCAGCCCTAAGAAAGATGTTAGTTCTTTAACCCCAGTGGATGCTTGCCATTCTACTATTGCTTGCACTTTCTTAGGATCCACGCGCACTTGGTTTTCACTAACCAAATAGCCCAAAAACTTGATCTCGCGACTAGCAAATTCACACTTTTCCATCTTGGCAGAGTTTGTATTCTCTAATTCTTTGCAATACCTTTCTCATATGCAGCAAATGGTCTTCTAGTGTTCTACTATATATGACTACGTCATCAAAGTAGACTACAACGAAGTCATCAAGATAATCATAAAAGGCATTATTCATTAAATTGCAAAAAAGTAGTCGGGGTGTTAGTCAGCCCAAACGGAATTATAAGGAATTCATAGCTACCATATCTAGTTATACAAGTGGTCTTTGGGGCATCTCCCTCGGCTATGCAAACTTATTAATAGTCAGATCTTAAGTATAACTTAGAAAATAAACTAGTCTTAAATAGCCTATCCAGCAAATCTTGAACTTATGGCACCGGGTACTTGTTCTTCACAATCACTTTATTCGGTTCCCTATAGTTAACACACATCCTAAGGCTTCCATCTTACTTTTTCTGAAACATCATAGGAGCACCAAATGGAGCCTTGGATGGCTGGATCATGCCTGCATTCAACAACTCAGACAATTATTTCCTTAGTTCATCCAACTCCAAAGGAGGCATGCAATAAGTAGTATGCGTAAGTGGCACAGATCAGGAATCAAGTCGATCCTGTGATCAATTTCCCTCCTTGGAGGCAACTCTTTTGGTAGTTCCGGCGGCACTTGTATTCATTCAACAATTTAGTGACATCATCATGAACTTCAATCTGCACATCAGGCTTTACTTCCACCAGTGCAGCAAGATATGCAGGTTAACTTCTCTTCAAGCCCAGGTTAACTTCTCTTCAAGCCCTTCTCAAAACTGATGACCCACAACAAGGCCATAGTTTCCTTATTTTTCTTATCTTGACTATCAAATGGATTTATCCCCTTCATAAATCTCGAGTCCTTCTCACCCATGAACATCAAACCATCTAAATGAGGAATTATTGCAATCTTAAACTTCCTCATGAAATCAACTCCCAGCAGAACATTAATATCAAGTGGCACCACTGTCAAGGTGTGCACACTAGACTAGTGCCTAATTTTCAGAGGCATGTTGGTAGCCATGCCATAGCTTGGCTATGTAGTAGAATTGATAGCCTTCATCTTCATTGGACAATCAGTCACTTTCAACCAATACTCCTTGACAATCTTTGACACAACAAATGTGTGGGTGGCACTAGAGTCTACCATTGCAACAACACTTTTCTCCCCAATTTTCATATCAACATACATCAAAGTACTATAGGCATCAGAAAAATCTATAAAATCAGCAGCACCTGCGTAGGAAACTTCAGTTTTGGATGTCCCCCTCATCGATGTCCATCACACCAACACTTGACAACACGTTGACCAAATGTAGTGGGTTGACATAGGCAGCAATTTCTTGTCCTTTCCTGCTAGCTTGCTTCTCCCCTTCAGCCAAGAGTGCATTGATCTTCCCTTGCCTTGGACAGTTCCTTGCCTGATGTCATGATTTCTGACAAGTCCAAAAAACTTTTTCCCTACCCTATTTACTTTGACTGGATGAGGCAGCATCCATTGTCCCTTTGCCTTTATTAGTTCCGTTCGATTTTCTCTTGTCTTTCTTCCCATCCTTGCCCTTCTCTTTCTTCTTTGACTTAGAAGAATGAGTTGGGTCAGTGGCAACGTTATTTGATTGAAAATCGATCAAGACATCAGCAGCGGCAATTCCACTAGGCTGATCTTGTACTTTCTTCCTACGCAATTCATTTTGTGCCCAACCTTGTATCCCAAAAATAAAGTTGTGCAACTTGTCTTCTTCTAACATGTTTTGAATGTCCAACAACAGTGATGAGAACTTCTTCACATAGACCCATATTGATCCCACTTGTTTCAAACGCTTCAACCTGACCCTAAAAACACAAGACGAGTTGCTTGGTAAGAATTTTTCAGACAATGCCTTCCTCAACTACGCACGTACTAACGTTAGGCATATTAGCACTGTCATCATCAGCACACTTTGTTTGCCACCACAAAATCGCATCCTCATGAAAGTAGTGAACCACCATGGTCAGTTTGTTATTTTCAAGAACATGGGCAATAGCAAAGTAATGCTCCAACTCCCACAATAAATTTTCCAATTCATTTGCCCAATGCACATCATCAAATGACTTTGGCTCCAAAATTTTGATCTTGGTATGTTTTTCGCCTCCCACAGGCAGATTTGCAACAGCCAAGTGAAGAATATTCACTTCCACTTTTAGATCCTCATTTTCCTTCTCAAGGCCCTCATTGTGCTCCCACAAAGCCACAAAAAGCCTGCAACTCAGCCAACTGCCATCAACAGCGCCACAATAGGCCTATAATGAAATATTGAGGCCCTGAATTTGTGTCAGGATGTTTGTCATGGCCTCAGTACTGTCGACCATACCTAGAACGATTTCCAAATGTGAAAACTTTTCCGCAACTCATTATATCAACTTCCATCAGCCATTTTCGTGTTGAAATAACCTTCACTCTGATACTAGTTGTAATAGGATCAACCCTTGCAATCTAACCCAGTCGGCAGCCTAACTCACGAAGACTCAACCTTTTTTTTTCACTCACTTTGATCAAATCTCAACACAAACAAAGACTACAAAATTAAAAACATAAGCACATATAGGAACAAGTCTCAACCTTTTTATTTAAGTCATCCAACAAAGGAAGCACACAACACTTAGCCTACAAAAAATTCGTCCAGGCCAACTTGTTGTCCAAACTGACTGCTTATGCCTTTAAATAGGTCACAACATACTATTCTTGTGCCATCCATGTGCCTACCAATTCAATTGACATCCCCAACAGATAGGTTAAATTTCAAAATTCGAAGAACAAGTTTAGCCTAACATACTAACTTGTCAAACGGTTAGAAACTCCTTTTAACCACCAACTACCTACGCATGTGCATAGCACATGCAAGCAACCTTCAAATTTTGGCACCAATGCTTTACCTTGGTGCCCAAATTCGCGCTTGCCCTGTATGATTATGCTATGCCCAAGCCCTGCACACATGTCAGTGCCATGGCACAGGTCCTGCCCTGCATAGTTTGCCATTGGGATTTGATCTCCTGCTCCTTTGGCCTAGTCCAACACTTATCCTTAGCTGAGATTAAGAAAGTTAATTAGAATCAAACAAGATAATTTTCCTTTTACTTACCTTGGTTGCCCAATTTTCTAAGGGAGGAGTAAAATTTACTATTTTAAGAATATTCTTAGGAAAATCTCTAGGAGAATTTTCTCATGGTATGACAAGTTATTGTCGTTTGGAAGGAAGCAGATCCTAATAGGACATGTGTTATAGTCTATGCCTATCTATTTACTAGCAGTGATGCAGCCTCCAAAGAAGGTGATTGAGAAAATCCATCTTGCAAAATTCTTTTGGAGCAACACAATAGGCTCTAAAAGCAAGCATTAGGTTGCATGGAGAGATTTATGTTTCCTTAAGGAGGAAAGGGACATTGGTTTGAGGTCCATGTTTGATGTTAATAAGGCTTTGTTTGCAACGCTTTGGTGGATTTTTAGAACAGGTACAACTTCTTTATGGGCTCACTATATATGGAACAAATATTGTTGCATCCAATTATTGCCACAAATAAGGAAGCCTCACAAACATGGAGAAGTATGATTCAGGTAAGGGAGGAAGTAGAATATGATATTTGGTGGCAACCAAAAGCAGGAAATTCCAGCTTTTAGTTTGACAAATGGACCAAGACTAGTTGACTTTATTTTACAGAGGACTCACTAGCAGTTGATGAACATACAAAAGTCAAAGATTACTTTATCAATGGTCAGTGGGACAGAGAAAAGCTGCAAGTTTCCTTGTCAGAAGAAAAGGTGGAGCATATTAATATAAAACCCCTACAAACAGTTGGTGCAGTAGACAAGGCCTGGTAGATGGGGGATTCAAGGTTCCACTGTTAAATCAGCTTTTAATATTCTGAGAAGTAAAAGACAGAAACAACAATGGTCCAACAATATCTGGATAAAAGGGCTCCCCTTAAAGATAAGTTTCTTTCTGTAAAGGACATTGAAGGGGAGGATTGCAACAGCTGAAAACCTTAAAAATATACAAGTACTTTCAAGGTGCTTCTGTTGTGAAAAGAAGGAGATGGAGAATGGAGCATTTATTTCTAACAGCTCTCATAGCCCAAAAGCTATGAAAGCAGTTTGCTAATTGTGTAGGTATTCAAGTGGAAAGGAAGCACTTGCAACAACTCATTTATTCTTGGTCGGACTTCCAAGGCCTAACTAAACTAAGTAAGATCATCCCAACTATCCCAGCCATTATGATGTGGGAGTTGTGGAAGAGGAGGAATTTTTATAGACATGGGAGTGATTATTCTTTTAACTGGATGAAGCACCAGTGCCTACAAAATACTTCCCAATTAATAAACAGTAACTACCCATGGTTGCACAGAGTCCCTTCACAGTGGGTTGACATAGTTGAAGTCCTTAATAACTACAGGCCTAGATTATACTACTGCGAAGTAGTATGGAAGCCTAAGGAGGAAGGATGGATAACTTGTAACACAGATGGAGCAAGTAAAGGAAACCCTGGCCATAGTGCCTATGGTTTCTGCCTACGTAATATAGAAGGCTATTTGCTCTATGCTAAAGCCCAATCTATTGGATTGGCTTCAAACATGGATGCAGAAGCAATAGCAATATGGAAAGCTCTAACCTATTGTGTAGCAAAGAAGTTAGACAGAGTTCAGCTCCAGACATACTCACTAACAATAAAGAATATGCTAAGTGGAGAGTGGAGAGTACCTTAGGAGTTGGTTGAAGTTGTGGAGGCCATACAGGATATCATACAAAAGTTGGTAGTAGAGATAATGCACATTTACAGGGAAGCTAATAACCTAGCAGATTGTATTGTAAATCAGGCATTTAATCAGGAAGGCAAACAACACTATCATAATTTCACAGAGTTACTAAGCATGGCATGGAAGGTCCTTAATACAAACAGATCACAATATCCATTCTTGAGAATTAGGACTAAACCAATAAAATACAGGCAAGCTTGAGATACTGAGAAGGTTTACAACAAAATATGATGATCCTAGTCCTAGAGTTAGTAAAATACAGAGACTCGAGTTTCTACTACTCTCACAAAAACACAAAACATTTACCGTTGATATGGAGAGCAGGGGTCAGCAAAGTGTTATGCTAAATATGTAATGTGTTTTACCAAAAAAGAGGGACATATATCACCATGGTGAGAGGAAGTCAAACAGGGCAAGAAGAAATATACACCTCAACAGATCCAGTGAGGTACCACCAGCTACCGCAAGAAATCAATTGGGGAAAATCAGAAAAGGGGACAAATGGAGATTAGACAAAGAGAGCAGTAAGTCTTACAAATCAAGCTTCAGATAAAAGCAGGAGGTTCGAACTTTCTACACCAGTCAATACGGTGGCAATGACCATGGCGGATCATCACAAGACATGTTGTTTCAGAGGAAAGATCAAATGAGGATGGAGATCTATATCAGTAATAGAGAGAAGAAACCGAACGACTTACCAGAGAAGCACATTGAGAAGGAGCATAATTAAGAATCGTACACACCACATAGAAACAACCATGAGTACAAAAAATGGAAGGTCAATAGGCATTCAGATGGAAAGGCTGAGAAATGTATCTAGCACCCTATTTCTTAGGGGCAAAGTATTTAACCAGGTTGGGCCGGATTGTTGTCAGATGTAAACAACAGTAAAGTCTTTATTTTGAATAAATGGGTCATGAACCCAAATTTTAAATTTTTTAAAAAAGTACAAGTTCATACAAATGATCAACTTTGAATCGTAATATTGTCAAAAGTCATGCAAGCTATCCGCTTTTTTCATTCAGCTTTCTGACAATAAAAATAGGATCAAAAGAGGAACGGAAGTATAACAAAGTAAAGGAGAGTAGACAAACATAACTCACATGGACTAACATGATAGATGGGGCCTTGACTTTTCAAGTGAGGATTTTTCCACCGGAAATGACACCTAAACAGAACATGACAAGCTTAGTGCTCCCCAGATTGGTGAAGCAAAATGAGAGAAGGGCCAGATAGTTACCTTTGATAGCATGCGATACAAGATGAAGATGAACGAAGTTGGTTACCTAGAAACGGAGGAAGAGGAATCGCCTGGTCGGAGTCCACAGGAGCATCAGATGCGAGGGATAGATGAAAATGAAGGAGTGAGAGTCAAAATCAGGAATTGCCCAGGGTTCCCTTTTATTGTACACAAGGCCGGTGTAGACCGACCTTTGAACTCCTTTTTACTTGACTTTGTTTATTGTGGGCTTCGTTTGAGCCCATCTACTTTTGGAATGAAATAAAACTGAGCCACTGACCCAAATTAACAATCTTGAATGATTATAAATTTGATAACCTTTTATTCTAGACTTGACTCCTTTTTTCAGCACCACTGTAAAAGAAAAAGAATAATGAGACTCAAGCCCCCACCCCAGGGGAAGATGCAATTTTCCATAGTAAATTTATTTAAATTTAGTATTTTTCGTACGATATTAATTTATATGTAAAATACATTAAAACTAAAAAAAAATAATATATTTGAACCCATAATTTTTAGAAATATAATGAGTTCAATGCTATGAACCTCAAAAGTTAACCCGATTGAGCTAAAATTTTGAATTGGCCACTATCACCCCCTCTTCATAACATATATTTTCTGATTTTTCTTTGTCTTGTTTGATGATGTTTGAGATAATTAAATTTACATTTCATTCATAGGAAAAACATTAATCGTCATACAAGAAAAGAAAAAAACATCTTTCATGTTTTTCAAATATTCATCATCAAGGTTATTTCAATTGTTAAAATGTTAATTTTGATCAATACTTATTTGCATTTATATATATAATACAAAAGAATTACTTTCTTTAAGATTATAGGCATAATTAATATGTAGAGCAAAACATCGATTAATTTTTCAAAAAAAATGAATTCATCAACACTTTATCAATACATAATGCAATCAGGGAAGGCAAGCAGCCTTTTTACATATGGGGGCTGGTAGGCCACACCGTTGAAGATTTGAGAGCTGTTATTTGTAACTTTTTTTTTTAAGGGTGAATCTCAATTGAAATAATCTCCTTTGAATTCTCTACGATCACCATAAAGAAATTGATCCACCTCGTTCAATCAGAATCAATAACTACAAAGAGCTTCTGACCTGCACCTAGCCTAACCAATCATTACAAGCGAGCAAGAAATAGATGCGATGGAGACTCAAGACAAGGTGATGAATCACTACCACTATTGATAGTGCTTGTCCTTGAACAATCTGCTTTATATCATAGATACTTTTCCTAGAATAATCTGCTTTATATTTTATAGATGATTTAGTTTCGTCACACAATCCATGTTATATTTCATAAATACTTTTCCTCGAATAAACCGCTTTATATTTCATTAGAATCTAGGTGAATTGGCATATATATATATATATATATATATATATATATATATATAAATTGCACAACATTACAATAAAATCACTTGAACACATTTATCACATGAAAATTCTCCTATATTTAATGCGAACTAATTTTTGAACACGTGCGTTGCATGAGTGCCCATGTAAATTTTTTTAGATATGTAAGAATAATTAAAATTAATTGATAACATGGGTAGTGACTGATATAATACAATAGACTAACAATAACATACCTAGTAAAATCTCATAAGTGGAGTTCAAGAGAATAAAGTATACACAAACCATACCACTACTTCATAGAGATAGAGAGGAGTGAGTAATACATAATTTTTTATTAAGATAATATTCAAATGTATTAAGCTTCTGTTTGTTTCTTTTTTAAAATGAATATGACATTTATATTGAATTCAATCAAATGAACAATACATTCTTCTCCTATGAATATCATAATAAGTGTTCATGCATGTCTATTTACATTACATTTATAAAGATAATTTTGAAATCAAATAAATTAATAATGAAATAATATTGTTATTTGGAGTTATGAATTTGTAAAGACGTAGGAATAATGAAGATTATTAAAAGTATGAGTTATAAAAATAGAAATGTGTGAGTTGTTGATCCAAAATAAATGAATATCAGGAAAGAAGTTATGAAAACGAAGAGGCGTGAGTTAAGAAATAGATTCTTTAAATAAAGTAATTAAAAAATACTTTAAAGTAGAAAAAATCCCCGGGGAAAGAGGGGGGAAGGGGGGGGGGG
>JAOTQR010107714.1:0-26863 GCA_025774065.1 Solanum ossicruentum | reverse complement strand
ATGTTAAGCATGTTAAATTGAGAAAATATAATAGTAATTGTGTTAATATCCCCTATAGGAGGCCCCACTTAAGAGGTACATTAAGAAGAGTCAAAGTTATGTAGGATAGTACGTGATGACCTTGAGTTAGGCTTGAACTTCATGAGAGCATAAAGTTAGACTTATTCCTTGATGAGATTTATAAGCTTTAGATAACGAAGTATTCAATAAGAAGAGTATAGTTGACAAAAGATTCGTTATTAGTCATATCACTTAATGCATAAAAGTCTTATTATTATATCATGTCCATAATTCTTGTTCCAATAGTTACGAGAACTTTTGATGGAAGTGATCAAGATTATAATCCTTTTCACAATTCAGATATGATGTTCATTAGTTAGTCGAGTTCCTAACTCTGAATTGATGTTCCTCTTGAGTCTCTAAGTAATTGAGTAAGCAAGTCCTTAATTGTATTTGTGCTTAATGATAATGTTGGAGATAATGTTCCAATTATAAATCTTAAGTTTGAAGTATATGTTTATGTATAAGTTGAGCATCTAAATGTTTAAGTTCTTGATGGTATTCGTGCTTGACGGGTTCCTAGTTTACTCATCATCTGAGGACGAATAATCCCAAGTGAGAATATTGTAACACCCTGAAATTTTCTAAAATAAGATTCAGATCATTCTTCTTTAACGTATGGGATCTTCGGGGTGGTTCTAAATTTACATACAGTTTTTAAGGCCAATTCTATAGGGGGATAATAGATTTGAGATGAATTATAATCACAAGAATTTCATAGCACAAAGTTGAGTTGAAATTGTCCTTACTGATTGAGTCTTGCTATGAGATTTTATGAACTTAAGTGATCCAATAACTTCTAAGTTGTGCATGTATGTTAAGGTCCTTTCCTAAGTATTTTAAGTGTATTGAATGTGATTTAACATCATACGGGACCACCAAAGTCAAGCTAAGTTCAAAAATATTTCTATCGGCTAAGTTTTGGTATGAGTTCATATAAGAGTCAATTTCAAATGGTCATATCTCTTAGAAAATAATGAGTTATGTGAATCATTACCTATCAAATTAAAGGTCTTTGAGTCCTCTTTCTAACTTTTCCAATTTTGTCTTATTTAGAGTTCAGAGTAAAATGTCATGGTCATTTTACTGAAGCATAATTTGATGAGCTAAGTGACAATTTGGCGCATCACCAATTGAACTCACTAAATGATTCTGAAACCTGAAAATCTGTGTTTGGTGACCTAAAGGCCACATTCAATGGTTTGATAAATGATTTGGTAATGGAATCTCAGACCACCGATTTGGCCAACAAAACTCATTGAAAAGCCTTTTTTTAAAATTTTGATGATTTTATTACATTCTTGTAAGGATATTGTTTACCTTAATTACTTCTTTAAGCCTATCCTATAGAATAATAACCTCCCCAGTAACGCGAAACCCTTAGATACTTCAAATTCTCACGTTCAAGTTCTCCCAACAAAGAAGCTAGGTTCTTCATCTTCAATCTTCCAATCCAAATTTCGTCATCTATTCACGAATCTCTATGAGAAATCGTAAATTATAACATAGGGTTGAAAGAAAATGAATTGAAAAATTTCAAGAAAGTATTTCTTGATTCTTCTTCTTCTTCAAGAATTAGCTAGGATTCTTCATCAAGAACTTCAAATCTTTTAAGTCAATAATTCAAGAATTAAAAGGAAGCCCTTCAACTAATACTTTTTTTAGTTATTCCACAAATACAAAACTACATAAGAGAATTTATTTTTCTCAAGAACAACCATCAAGGTTCCAGATCAAAAGTTTTCTCCATGAAAGCTAGTGTCTTCAAGTTTTGATTGCAATATCAACTTTCCATCCCTGTAAGGTTATTCACAGCATTGAATTGAGTTTGTCCACGTGGTCTACTTGTAAATTCGTTGAAATTGAGTCCAAAGTTGAGTTTTACCTTAACTCTAGAATTACATTCTTGAGTCAATTGATATATTTTTTAGTTTCTTATATATTTAATTGCCAATTGATGATATCTATGAGTGGTGTAGAAGATTGAGATTTACATTCATGCATTCAATTGCATGATCCCTAATTAAGTTGAATCATGATGCCCCCATGTGTGAGTTGATGTTGAGACAAATTGATTCATGTATAAATTAAAAAATTATTTTCACTTATGGTAGTGTGGGTTGTAAATGAGTTGATTAAAATTGATCATTTAGGTAAATGATATTTTGAGCAAGATATTTTGATGTCGATACAAATAACATTTTAAAGTATAATTATTGAATAAAGATGATAATGAAGAACATATTTGAGATGATTGATGTTTTAAAAACTTAAAGTCCAATAAGACTAGATGATGACATTAATAAGAGCATAAGTGTTTTAGTGTACTATTGAGCTATGAGTCAGGTAAAAGTACCATTAACTCAAACCCCATAACTACATATCCAATATAGGATGAGATAAGGGGATATATTTATGATGTAACTATAGAGGTTTTTATTGAATCCATTAATGGTGATGTCCTTTATCCTGGTAAAGTATTAGATGGATTTGGTAATGATATCACTTTGTTGTGTCGTTAGTCTCTGATAGGTGATGGTTGTCAGGTGGAGAAACTCCCACATACTAATTGGTTTGATTTGGCATGATTTGCATATTATGGAGTCTATTTTCAAAGCTTGATTTTATTCTTAAACTTGCATGTTTTACAAAGTTGAGTTGATTGTTGAGTTTATTATATTGAGTTGAGTATCTTTGATTATGTCCTTTCTTTTCATGCTATTTTACATACTCATACATTCCACATACTAATGTTCATTTAGCCTATATCTTTTCATAATACGGAGACAATTTGTCACACCTCGGGAGGGTACTCTAGACGTGGAAAGCACTCAGAGACTACTGCTAGTCCCCAAGTGAACCAATTGGTCTCATCACAATCATTCACTCAATATATCTAATCAATCAGCGAAAGAGTAATGATAATAAATCAAGCACTCAGAGACTACTACTAGTCCCCAAGTGAACCACTTGGTCTCATCACAATCATTCACTCAATATATCTAATTAATCAGCGAAAGAGTAATGATAATAAATGGTAATAATCTGAGTCTTATATAGTCACATCAAATAAGCAGGCTAGTATGGAAGAAACTAGCTCATAATTATCTTAAATCAACAACTCGACTCTAGTCTATGAAGCCTCCATCACTATCAATTAGGGCTAACAACAGACCTATGACTATCTCAACTCAAAATAAAGCTAGTCTAAAGTACAACTCTAATAGCTAGCTGAAAATAAAAAAAGGATCCTCTGAAGTAAGGGAGGCTCACCAACTCAGCTAACTACTATTGATGATCTCTAGTACCTACCTCTATAACATAAAAAGGTGCAGTCCAAATGGACGTCAGTATGTGGAATATACAAGTATGTAAAATGGTTGAATGAAATAGATATAGGCATAATACTACAGAATAACATCAACTCAGAAGATACTCAATCAGAATGTCAAATGTCTATCTAAAGCAAGAATAAAGTGTAGACAATGCCCTATCTATACCAATCCAACCTCATCCAATCAAATCAACTCTGAGTATTATCAGTGTGGCACCTATTTTGGAGTTTCTCTTATCTGACAATAATCATTTATGGGTTGGTGATTGTACAATAATCTTGTTGATGTTGCCACAATCATTTTGTACATGCCAGGTGAAGAATGAATCTGCTCCACAAAGGATCTCGTTTCTCAAGTCCTCTATTGCTTTCAGGGACTTCAACTCAAGAGGGAACCTCTAATGTAATAGTTCAATACTCTCCTATACTTGGCGACTTAGTTAATGAGTACGAGTTAGATTTATCTTACTCATTTCGGTGCTCGATACTCCTCCCAAGACTCAATGCTCATAAGACAATCCATCTCAGTCAATCATCTCAATTAGTCTCATAGAGACTCTCATCATCTCATATCTATCTCAATTGGGCCTTCATCCTATTATCTCAATAATCTGATCAACTCAATTCTCATTCTATAGCTCAAGGCTTGGATCAATCATTAGGAGGGAGTCAATTAGACAAATCTCTAGAGTTCAATTTTGAATACTCATGGGACTATCAATTTTTATAACCTATCATCATACTCACCAAAAAATCACAATCAACATTCTCAACTCATGGATCTAGACTCAATCCCTAGGTTCATTCATGCATTCTTTTACAAAGTCACATATAATGCTTATGAAAATAACTCATGAAAATATATTTATTCAGTAAATCAAGTTAGTGATGATCATCAACATATGAAAATACATATAATGTATAATTTTCAAGTAAACATTCAAGAAACATGCATGGAGACTCAATATGCTCACAATCTTTTTATTACCATCAATGGGGCACATGGAAGAAAATTTTCATGTTTTAGTTTAGCCTTACATACCTGGTATGGAGTTTTGACAATCAAGCTCATGAGAATTCTCCTCAATCCTGTTGAATTCTCGTTCCTTCTCTCTTCTCTTTAGCCCTGATCTTTTTTCAAAACTTAGAAAGGCTTAGGAATGGAGATTAAAATCCCTTTTACGCTCAACATGACCTGTTTTAATCGTGTTTTAAGTTTAGGAAGGGTTGGAAAAAGTTTGGAATCCCCCTCACAAAAAATTGAAAAAATGCACTTCAAGGAACCATGGGTGCATTTCAGGTTTTTTCACTAAAGATTTTTTGATCGAGTTTTCTAATCCCATTTAAAATATTGGGATCACATCTAAATGTTGATCTGCGACAAGTCTGCGATGCGGATATGTCACACACTTTTATTGGAATGCATTTTCGTATTGAAAATTATCTTTTGATCCGGTTGCTCTAAAAATCAAAAGGCATTTTCCCATACAATCTTTCATGCTAATTGCATTTCCACCATCAAATTCTCCATTGGAGTTTGGGAAGATGCATTATACGCATATCTCTCATCTAGGAGTATTTTGGTAATTTATTGGGTGTTACATCATCTCCTCTTGGAAACATTCATCCTTGAATAATGTGTAAGGATGTACATTAAGGCAGAAATAAGAATCAAGGGTCCTTCTAATACTCAATCAACCAATCGAACTCACAACCGATCAATTATCTAGACAATCGTTATTTAAACTGAAGAATAGACACATCAACTCATGGATAGACAAATCAATTTAAATCAAGAGTAAGGACATTACCTTCAACATTCTCATCATTAGGCATGATAGATGCATGTATTTAGCTTTCATATATTCCTCAGCTTCCTACATAGCTTCCACAACGAATTGATTTCTCCATAGGACTTTGGCAGAGGCAATCTCCTTGGTTCTCAACTTGAGAACTTGAAGACCAAGGATTTAAACTAGAATCTTTTCATAAGACAAGCTATCCTTTACACTAATACTCTCAATCGAGATTACCAAGGCAGGATCTCCTAAGAATTTCTTCAACATCGAGATGTGAATATCCGGGTGAATCACATCGAGATTAAAGGTAACTCTAACTCATAAGTAACCTTTCCAATTCTCTTCAAAATTTGATAGGGACCAATACATCATGGACTCAAATACATTCCCCTTCTTCCTGGATCTCATGACACCTTTCTTGGGTTATACTTTCAAATACACCAAATCACTCATGTCAAACTCTAAGTCTCTCCTCCTCACTTCGGTGTAAGATTTCTGTCGGCTCTATGCAGTGTACAACCTTTCTTTAATGACCTTTACCTTCTCAATTGACTGATGGACAAGATTAGGTCTAATCAACTTAGATTCTCCAACCTCAAACCACCCAATTAGTAATCTACATCTTCTCCCATACAAAGCCTCATCGGTAGCCATCTAAATGCTTGCACGATAACTATTATTATATGCAAATTTAATCAATGATAAGCAGTCATCCTAATTTCTTTTAAAGTAAAGGACACAAGCCTTCAATATATCCTCTAAAGTTTGAATGGTATGCTCAGTCTGGCCATCTATATGAGAATGAAAGGTTGTGCTCAGGTTCAACTTAGTACCCAATCCTTGCTAAAAAGATCTCCAAAATTAGGAGGTGAATTCAGCTCCCCTGTCTGAGATAATGGACAAGGTAAATCCATGCAACCTTATAATCTCATGGATGTACAATATGGCATACTCCTTTGTAGTGTTAGTCGTCTTAACTGCTAAGAAGTGAGTTGATTTGGTCATCCTAGACACAATCACCTATATCGAATCATGCTGCTTTCAGGATATCGGTAGACCAGTAATGAAGTCTATATTGATCAACCCCCACTTTCATTCAGGAATTTCAGAGTTTTGAGCTAATCTACATGGCCTTTGATACTCAACTTTAACTTGTTGATAGTTTAGAAACTTGGAAACAAACTCCGCAATATCCCTCAAGTAGACTTCCCTCAAGTCATGGTATATTTTGGTAGAGCCTGGATGAATGAAATGTCTGGAGCTATGGGCTTTAGCCATAATTCTATCTCGAACACCATTAACGTCTGGGACGCACAACCTACTTGGTATCTCAACATCCATCTCCCCCTTTTGGAGAAGACCATCACCTTCTGTTTATGGACAGCTTCTTTCAATTGAAGTAGGACAAGATCTTGGTTTTGCTTTTCATTCACCTCTGCCACTAAATATGAACATACCTGTTGTAAATATTGACTCCTCCTTCATCATTCTCTTCAAGCTGAACTCCTAATCGGGCCAATTTATGCACTTCCTTAGCCAACTCCTTCTTTCCTTCCTCAACATGTGCCATACTACCCATTGGCAACCTACTAAGAGCGTCATTAACAATGTTAGCTTTTTTTCAGTGGTAAAGAATGCTCATGTCATAATCCTTGAGCAACTCCAACCATCTTCTCTACTGTAGGTTAAGCTCTTTCTGACTGAAGACATACTATAGGCTCTTGTGGTTAGTGAACACATCCACATGCACTCCATATAAGTAGTGGTTCTAAATCTTAAGTACACTGCCAACTCATGATCATAGGCTGGATAGTTCCTCTCATGAACCTTAAGTCGTCTAAAAGTATAGGACATCACTTTTCCTCTCTGAATTAACACACAATCTAATTCAAATCTTGACGCATCAGAATATATTACAAAGTATTTTGTCCCATTAGGCAAGCTTAAAGCTTGTGCAGCAGTTAGTCGGGTTTTTAACTCTTAGAAGCTCTTCTCACATTCATCGAACCACTAAAATTTGACCTTCTTGAGTCAACTTAGTCAATGGCGAAGATACGAAAGAAAATCCCTCAACAAATCGGTGGTAATAGCCTGCCTACCTCAAGAAACTTCTTATGTCAGTTGGAGAGGTTGATTTGGGCCAGTTCTTAACCGCTTTAATCTTTTGTGTGTCTACTTAGATACTGTCACCCGAAACAATATGGCCTAGGAAAACCACTAACTTAAGCCAAAATTCACACTTCAAATACTTTGAATACAACTCATAGTCTTTGAGAGTTTGGAGGACAATTTTGAGGTGATTGGCATGTTCCTCCTGATGTCTCGAATACACCAAAATGTCATCGATGAACATGATAAAAAACATATCAAGATATTGTCTGAACACCCAAATCATCAAGTCCATGAAGGCTACAGGGGCATTAGTCAACCCAAAGTACATGACCAAGAACTAAAAATGGCCATATCTAGTCCTAAAGTCCATTTTTGGAATATCACATTCCCTTACCTTCAACTGATGGTAACCAGATCTGAGGTCTATCATTGAGAAGCAAGAGGCACCCTCAAATTGATCAAACAGATCATCTATCCTAGGGAGAGGATATTTATTCTTTATCATGACCTCGTTCAGTTGCCTATAATCAATACACGTTCTAAGAGACCAATCTTTTTCTTTTGCACGAACAGGAAAAGAGCACCCCAAGGAGAAACACTTAGCCTGATAAAGCCCTTATTTAACAAACCTCTCAATTGCTATTTTAACTCAGTAAGGGCCATCCTATAAGGTGGAATTGAGATAGGTTGGTTATCGGGAAGAACATCATTCCCAAAGTCAATCTCCCTATTAGGAGGAACTCCAGACAGATTCTTAGGAAACACTTCAGGAAACACATTCACAATCAAGACTGACTCTAGAGTAGGAGACTCAACATCGTCGGGCTTAACTCATAAAACGTGATAGATACACCCTTTTGAGATCAGCTTTCTAGCCTTATTGTAGGAAATAAACTTACCCATGAGTGTAACAGAATCACACTTCTGCTCTAGGACCGATTCATTTGGGAATTGAATCTTAATGGTTTGGGCTCTAGAATCAACGGAGACATTACCGGTTTAAAGTCAATCCATGCCAAGGATCATATAAGAATCAATCATCTCTAACTTAATCAAACCAACAAGAGTATCCTTATGATGGAAGGAATCTCTATAGATTCTCTTAGCTAGAATAGACTCACTAACTAGAGTAGAAACATCAAGGGGTTCAAGGAAACTCTTAGGAGTTCTATCAAATCTACTAGCCACATAAGGAGACACAATTGTCATGTGGCACTAGGATCCATCAAAACATAGAAATCAAGAGTAAATACTCAAATTATACCCATCAGAACATCTTGGGAGTTCTCCTGATCTTGGCAACTACCCATAGCATACAAACAGTTTGTAGCTCCACTTGCGCCTTATGTAACACCTTTCTGAGTTCCTCTTATTTGCGGGGTTGGTGCAGAAGATTGAGTTCGGTCAACCCACTTCGGACAATCTCTCTGAAAGTGACCTACTTGGCCACATATGAAACATGCATCACTCTTCTTATGACATCTCTCCAAGTGTAATCTACCATACTTACCACATGGTGGCTTACCCTGTGAACATTAAGCACACTAGCTTGTGACTGAGATCCATGGGCTCCAAAATTTTGAGACCTCTAATCATTCTTATTTCTAGGCACAGGTGCACTAGCAAAATCATTCCCAATGCCTCTCTTTCAAACCTTATGGCTTGATTTATTGGCCATTTTATTCTTGAACTCTTCCCTGTCGTGCTGTCTCTCCTAATAGCTTTTTGTACATAAGTCATCAACCTTCCGATATCCATATTACTCGCAAGCATAGTTCCCCTTCTATTCTTCTTTGGCCCTTTGTTCAGCTCATCAACATACAACCCCATTCTCCCTCTTTATATCAGAAACCATATCCGGAGCATAGAAAGATAGTTGGGTGAACTTAAGTCTATAATCTTGCATAACCATAGAGCGCTGTTTCAAATTTAAGAACTATCGTACCTTAGCCTCCCTCTATCTCTTGAAAAGAAATTCCCCAAGAACACTTCCTTGAACACTACCCAAGTCAGCAATAGGGCTTCCTCTCCTCTACCCTTCTTCCACTAAAAAAACCATTGTCTTTCAACAAACCTTGAGCTGGCAGGCAGTCAATTCAACTCTATCAACATCACCCACATGCATCACCTGAAATTATTTCTGAAGGTCGTTGATGTAGTTCTTGGGATCCTCATTAGGTGCAGACCTTGTGAACTCAGGTGGTTTCATTTTAAAGAATTCATGAACTCTAGATGTGTCCTATGCATCTTGTCTGCTCGCTCTTTATTTAGCAGCATATATTGTGATCGCCTGGGCTAGAGTTTGGATAGCCTGGCGAAGCTCTGCATTAGAAATTTTAGCTTGTGGTTGTTGTTTTGCAGGGATGGCTGGACCAAGTGGTTCATCATGCCCCTAGGGCTAAGGTTTACGGATATATTGTCTGGCAGGATGTCCTTTACCTCTGATGGCTCTTCTTGGAGGCAAAATCACAATTTAGCAAACACGTATCTCATGAATTAGAAAAGGGGGTTTCATAGAGTTTTAACTCTATTGCACGAAACAGATCATGAAAGAAGTGTAAAAATTCATAATTTCTTATAGCCTTTTACTTATTAAGTATGGTGCATAGTACACCCATAAACAAGACTCTACTAGACACGAATTTATAGACTCCCTAGGACACTTGAACTCTGTGCTCTAATATGAACTTTGTCACACCCAAGGAGGGTACCCTAGATATGGTCGACACTTAGAAACTACTACTAGTCCCCAAGTGAATTACTTGGTTTGATCACATTCATTTATTTAACATAACTAATCAATTAGTGGAAAATTGAAGATAAAAAATTGTGGACAATCTGTCTTATATAGTCACATCAAATAAATGGGCTAGTGTGAAAGAAACTAGCTCAATATAATCTCAAATCAACAACTCAACTCTAGTCCATGAAGCCTGTATTATTATAAATTGGTACCAATGAGATACCCATGGCTTCTGTAACTCAAAATAAAGCTAGTCTAAGGTCTGACTCTTATAGCTAGATGAAAATAAAATGAGGATCCTCTGAAGTAAGGGACGCTCACCAACTCAGCTGGCTGCAAAAGATCCTAACCAGTGCGCCTGTTAATGATCTCTAGTACCTGCATCTACATTATATAATGATGCAGTCCAAAATAAAATAGAATAGGTAGAATAATAGAGAACAACATCACCTCAGAAGATACTCAATCAGAATGTCAAATGTCTATCTAGAGTAAGAATAAAGAGTAGAAAATAACTAATTTATACCAATCCAACCTCATCTAATCAACTCAACTCAGAGTACTATCAATGTGGTACCTATCTATGAGTTTTCTTATCCGACAATAATCACTTATGAGCTAGTGATTGTAAACAATCCCGATGAAGTTGCCATAACCGTTCCGTACTTGTCATGTAAAGACTAAATCAGATCCATAAGGGATCTAGTCTCTCAAGTCCTCTATTGCTTCCAGGGACTTCAAATCAAGAGGGAACCTCTGGCGACATAGTTAATGAATGTGAGTAAGATTTACACGTACTCATTTTGATTCTCGATACTCCTCCCAAGACTCAATGCTCATAAGACCATCCATCTCAATCAATCATCTAAATTAGTCTCATAGAGACTCTCATCATCTCATTAACTCTATCTCGAGCTTCCATTCATAAAATTTATGAAAAATGTCAACTAATCCTTAGGGGGGCGCATTATGGGCCTTTTGGCCTATCATCTCAATCATCTTATCAACTCAATTCTCATTCAGTTGCTCAAGGCTTAGATCAATGATTAGGAGAAAGTCAATTAGACAAATCTCTAAAGTTCAATTATGAATACTCATGGGACCATCAAGTTTTATTAACCTATCATCATGCTCACCTCACAATCACAATCAACATTCTCAACTCAAGGCTCTAGACTCAATCCCTAGGTTCATTCAGACATTCTTTTACAAAGTTACATATAAGGCTTATGAAAACAACTCAGGTAAAAATATTTATTTAGTAAATCAAGTTTTTCATGATCATTAACGTATAAAAATACATATAATGTATAATTTTCAAGAAAACATTGAAGAAACATGCATGGAGACTCAAATATGCTCACATTCTTTCTATTACCATCAATGGGGCACATGGAAAAGCATTCTCATGTTGTAGTTTAGTCTTACATGCCTAGTATGTAGTTTTGACAATCAAGCTCATAAGAGTTCTCCTTAATCCTCTTAAATCCTCGCTTCTCTTCTCTTCTCTTTAGCCCCAATTTTTGTTAGAAGCTTAGAAAGACTTAGGAATGGGGATTAAAATCCTTTTTTATGCTCAAAGCAACTTATTTTGATCGTGATGTAAGTTTAGGAATGGGGATTAAAAAGTCTTGAATGCCCCTCACAAAAAATTGAAAAAATGCACCTTGAGGAAGCAAGTCCGCATCATCAACTTGGGTGCATTCAGCGTTTTTCAGTAAAAAATTTTCGATCAAATTTTCTAATCTCGTAGAAAATGTTTGGATCACATCTAAGTGTGGATCCGCAATATGTTCGCCATGCGGACATGACACGCACTCTTATTGGAATGTCTTTTCGCATCAAAAAATTATTTTTTTATCTGGTTGCTCTAAAAATCAACCAAAACTATTTTCCCACACAATTTTTCATGTTTATCGCATTTCTAGCCTCGAATTTGCCATCAAAGTCTGGGAAGATGCGTTATACGCACATCTCTAATTTAAGAGTATTTTGGTAATTTACCGAGTATTACACAGGTATTAGAGATCATCAACTGGTGCTTAGTTGAAGATCTATTCATTCCCATATAGTGGTGAGACCTCTTTGCTTTTAGAGGAGCACTTTTATTTCTGTTAATTTCTTTCTATTGTTTTGAGGTAGCTTTGGACATGTCTTGGCACCTTCTTATGAGTTGATAGTGGCTTCACAGACTGAGCCAAATAGAGTTAGAGTGAAGTTGTTATCCTTTAGGAATCAACTTCATAAACTATCATTATTTATATAAATTGAAGTATTGAGATACTTTTGTGAGAAGCATATTTGAAATCTATTTTATATAATGATTTAGGTGCCCACTTGAGTACTTAATTTTATTTAATTAAGTCTTTCGTTGATTGAATGAGTGAATTAGTGCTACCTACGGCTAGAATACCCTCCCAGGACGTGAAAAGTTATTAACTGTAAATTGTAAGGTGGAGGAGATCTTTTATAATAGATTTCATGACATTACTGAACTTATTAAAGATAAAATATTTTCAAAGCCCATCCTCTATGATTTTGGCTCTATAATCACTATTATAGCTTCTTCCAACTCTTTTGAGGTCTTCATATGTTGGTCACTGACAACGATGATAGAGGTGCACCGAAGAAGACGAAGTGATGCCATTTTTTAACGGAAGCTTTCGAAGACACTTTATGCATGCATTGCTTCATTTTTTTTTCTCAGATTGTTTTGTCTTTTTTTCTGTTATTTGTGATTTTGATTTGGAATTTTAGACCATTAGGTGGATTTGGTCTATTTGGGTCTTATTCAGATGGCTCTTTTGTTTGCTGATCAGTAAAATGGCCTTTGGTCTAGTTTTGATTTTTTTTTTTTTAAAACGGTGTTTGCAATGAATTTTCAAGGTGTTGTAAATTAATTCCAACCTAAAATAAATAAAAGAATGATGTAATTTCTCTTTATATTGATGAATTTTGTGAGTACAATTTTGTTACTCTTTTGATTCTTTTTCCTAAATTTCTCCAAGATCCGAGGGCTTTCAGTAGCGTATTTTTCGAATTGTTGGATGATTTAGCTCCCTTAAAGATGTATTTTAATCACCGGAACTTTTGATCTTCAAGAATATTTCCGGGAAGATTTTCGTCGATCACTCCTTGGAAGAAATGTATAGCAGATGATATTGTCGCTTTTCACAGTACTTGCTCTAATGCTTGCTTAAGTGTTTGTACAATCCCCTTTTGAATGTCATGTCTATCCCCTATTTATTGTTGTAAGGGATGGACATGGTTTCTTGTGATTGGCCTAAAGATTCACTTTGACACTTGGAGAAATGTGATTGGTTCTTGCATTTGACTAAGATCACCACATTATTTGAACAAGTGGCATCATCTTGTTGGCATTGGATGCCTCATCATCGTGACACATGGCATAAACTTGGGCTTCCAGGTGAAATGGACCTTGGACTTGACTTTAGCAAAATGAACTTTATCTATTTTTGAAAGACCAAATTAAATATTCAACCCAAATATGGATTTAATTCAACTTCCGTACGAATTTAACCCAATAAATTTATGTGTCTTCAAATACCCCTTATTTCGAGGCTTGTCGATGTGTAGGCTTGCCGAAACTTGACAGCGAGACTTGAAGTATTAATAACTATTTTTTTATACTTGCCAATGTGTAGCCTTGTTGATGCTTGACGACGAGAGTTGAAGTACTCATGATTTTTTTGAGACTTCAAAATCACTTATTTCTTGTCGTTGCATTCTAATTGGGCTGCTACTTGAGAATTGCTCACAATTAAAATCCTTCTTGCACTGGGTACTTTAATAAAGTGGCCAACAATTTTTTGTAGTGATCCAAACAAAGATTATTACGGCTAGTCAACAATGTGAACCTTCCATAGGGACTTGACGTTAGAAGTATGACAAGTGATCATATTTCCTTCATGTGTGTCGTTAGCAAGAAAACTGTTTTAACTCTTTTTTTTAATCCAAAAAGAAATATTTACTTTCCTTTTGGAATTTAAAAGAGATAAAAATTTTCTCAAAATAAAAATCTCTTTCAACATGGTAATTTATCTTTGATGAGTTAATCAAAGATTTTCATCAAATTTTCTCCCAAGAGATCTTTCTTAATATGGTTAATTACCCATTGGTGTATCAATCATATATTTTCTCTTTTTCAATCCCACCAAAACTTGCTATATAGATAAATGAGAACTTCCACAGGAACTATATAAGCCTTTCACTTGTTGAAAAGATTCATCAGAGAAAAAAGGTTCCTCAAAGAATTCACATAAAGTTCTACACTTATTCTTTTGATTTTTTTTTAGCCTTGGCATGTTTCAACGATCGTGAGATGCCTACCCTTGTCTTGAGATTATGGATAACAAGCAAAATTCTCGTGCCAAGGTTCTCACCTTGAAAGTTCATCCTTTCAGCTTGCTAGAGAACTGCTAGAAAGTTCTATCCATCTCACGGAATGGTCAACTACGGAAACAAAGGACATCATGTATAACTTCTCGAGCAAAGTTATGAGTGAAAATTTTATTCACTTGAAGTCCTCCACTCATCAAAATGTCGTTGATGACGTAGTGAAAATCGACCCATTTTTCCTTGGAAGTCCTTGAGTTGCTTTTTCTGCATAAGAATGTTCTTTCTTTGTTTTTTTTAATGATGTAATGAAAATCCTCTTTCGATGGAATAAAAGTGACATCTTTCTCTTAAATTTCTTTCTTTTTTTCACTTTATATTTATTTCCAATCAATCCGACCCTCATGTTTTGACATTTCTCATCAAACTTTGCACCCTTGAGCATCCATGGTAGAAAATCAATAACTGATGTAGAAGCACCAAAATAATGACCTCCTTATTTCATTAGAATCATAACTCATAAAATACCATATATGTAAAAATAACTATCAACAGATTTCTAGATTTATACCTATATATTTTCAAAGTCGATTCAAGTTTTGTCTCGCTCAACTTTTCAGCTTTGAGCATCTGTGGTAGAAAATCTATAACTCGACATAGGAGTGACGAAACTATGAAATTCTTTTTCCAATGGAAGCATAACTTGCAGGAGTACAACATATGTAAAAATCACGGCCAAAGAACCTATGAGTTTGTACAGATATAGTTTCAAAGTCAACTGAAGTTCTGCCTCGTACAACTTTTCAGCTTTGAGCATCTGTGGTAGAAAATAAATAACTCCACATAGGAGTAACGAAACTATGAATTCTTTTTTCGTTGTGAAGACAGAACTAAGAGAAACAACATATGTGAAATTCACAACAAAATTAATCCCAAATTGATGAAAATGAATTTTTTTTCATAAGTTGACTATGCACCTTGAACGCCAATTCCACATCTTTTTTTTAAAAAAGAACAAAATCTCTTGAGCTTGGAGTGTTCAAATTAGGATCTTTGCAACTATACCACCCAAATAAGTAAGTCTTCAACTTAAAAGGTATTTCCAGCTTGACGTCGTGGGTAAAGATGCCCCTAATTTTGAGTAACTTTTTGAAGCCTCAATGAGGTACACAAAATTCTGCCTCTAACGCTACAAGAACTTAAATTGAACTTCAAGTTGCCTGATCCAACAATTGTAGATTTTAATAGTCTTTCATATTCTAACATTTTGAATGTAATGTTTGTTTCCAAACTTTGAGTGGTCTTAATAGAAAATTCTTAACTCGACGTGCTGCTTATTTCATTGCGAAGAGGAATTTAAGAACTACAATATATGCAAGAATTTTCATGCTTTTGTATAGACATGAACTTCAAAAACTTATATTGTGATGATTAAGAAATGCCACAAACCATTTCCTCTTTTAGTTTTATTAACTCATGTGACAGGACAGAGTGTAAGTACTCCAAGCTGCCTACGTACCTCTATGAAGAGGATCAAGTCATAATGTAGTTCGGGATGATGAGTTATTTTTTCTTCTCTATTTTTTTTTAAAAAAAATTATTCTTTTTTCGGGACCAGGAGTAACATGCAGTCTCGGCTCATGCATCAACAGGATCATCAATGACTTTCACGGGAAGTATTGCTTCAGAAACTTGTCGTTGATTGGACCCACTCGTACACCATCTTGGTCTATAATTTTATAAGCACCACATGAATATGCTTCTTGAAGTGAACTTGTCACCAATATGTTTTTCTAGGATTATGGGTCTTCGTACTGCTAATACCAAGTCTCCCACTTGAAATGATTGCGATCAGACCTTCTTGTTGAAAGCTCTTGCAAGTCGAGCTTGATAAACCTTTGTTGTTCTTCCAATCTCTTCTCATCCAACACCTTCAATTCTGCTAGCCAAAGTTGAGCATTATTTTCATCTGAGAGTTCTTCTTGAATTGTTATTCGCAATGATGGAATTTGCTTATCCAATGGAAGGACTATTTCTATGCCATACACCAACGAATATGGAGTTGCTTGCATGGGATTTTTAAAGGTCATGCGTTATGCCCATAAAGCTTCACCAATTCTCTCATGCCAATCCTTCTTATTCTTTGCAACTACTTTCTTCAATAGGTTACTAAGTGTGTTGTTAAAGGCTTCAGCAAGATCATTGGGAGGGGCAGGTGCATTGTACATTGAAGACTTATGTTTCTTAAAACTGAACTTATCATGCAAACTTCTCATGAGTTTATTATTGAAAGACGTGCCATTGTTAGTAACTATACATCTTGGTATGCCATATCTGAAAATTATGTTTGCCTTGATAAAGTCAACAACATTTTCCCTCTTCACCTGCTTTATGGCACAACTTCAACCCATCTTGAGAAATAGTCAGTAGTAGACAAGATGTACATTTGCCCTTTTGACGACTTTGGAAAAGGTCTAACCACATCAAGTCCCATGCATCAAAAGGTCATGATGCTATAGTTGGGTGAAGAATGTTGGGAGATTAATGGATGTAGTTAGCATGGAATTGACATGCTTGACACCTTTTGGCATATTCTAAGCAATCCATCACCATTGTGGGCCAACAGTAGCCCATCCTCTTTATACGAAAATGAAGTTTAGGCCTTGATTGGTATGCCCCACATGTAACAGAATGCGCTTCCTCCATTGTTTGTTGAGCTTCTTCTTTGACAAGACATCACAAGAATTATCCCTCATAAGAGCATCAAATAATTTCCCCCAATGAAAGATAAATCATGGTGGCTTTCTCTTAATATCTACTTTTTTACTTGGATCCTCGGGTAGCCTTCCATGTTCAAGATACTTGATCAATGGTTCCCTCCAATCTTCTACTTCGACCACTCGAATTGATGTATGGTGGATTTTATTGATTTGAATATAAAGGCCACCACGAATAACCTATCGATGACATATGCGCACATTTGTTGTCTCATTCTCTCCGAGTGCCATTGTTGTGGCTTAGTTAGCCAAGGCATCCGCCATGAAATTTTCTTCTCTTGGGATATGATTTAAGGAAACTTGATCAAATCTTCCAAGCAAGAACATAGCGTATTGGTGATATGGAAAAAGATCTTCCTTCTTTACTTCTTAATTCCCTAAGAGTTGTTTGACAATCAACTGTGAGTCACCGTAAATATCTAATTTTGGAATCTTCATATCATAAGAAATTTCAAGGCCCACAACTAAAGCTTAGTACTCTGCAACATTATTGGAACATGTTTCACCTAGAACAAATGAGAATGGAAAGACTATCCTTTCTGGAGATATCAACACAACTCCTGCCACTGAACTATCTCGACATGCAGATCCATCAAAGAACATCATCTATTCTAGAAGCTCCTCCATAAAAAAAATCATCTTCATTAGGAAGTTCATCTGAAGTTTCCCATTTCCCTGGAAGAGGACGGTTAGGAAGGAAATTAGCAAATGCTTGCCTCTTCAGAACTTTTGAGGTGTGTATATGATCTCATATTGATTGAACAATATAGACCATCATGCTAGACTTCCTAAAAGAAATGGTCAAGTCATTAAAAAATTTAAAGGATCGGCTCGAGAAATTAGCTTCATGGTGTACGCTTCAAAATAATGTCTTAGCTTCTTTATTGCATATAGTAATGCTAAGCACATCTTCGTAATGGGTGTATAATTCATCTTAGGTCCTATCAAGGTTCTACTTAGATAATACAATTCTTATACCTTTTTAACTTCATTCTCTTGAGCAAGGAGTACCCCAAGCGATCGTTCTTGTGATACAATGTAAAGTATTAATGGCTTCCCATGAATTGGTGCCCTTAATACAATTGGATTTAACAAGTGTCCTTTGATGCTTTCAAAAGCCTTCCAGCATGATTGATCCGACTGGAAGGGGGAATCTTTCTTCATTAAATGGTTGAAGGGTTGACATCATCCAACTAAGTTAGATATGAATCTTCTAATGAATGTCAAATTTCCATGTAGAATGGAGAGGTCTCTCAAGTTCCTTGCATCAGGCATTTTTTGAATAGCATCAATCATTGCAGGATCAACTTCAATTCCCCGATGACGCATAATGAAGCCGAAAACTTTCCTAAGGTAACTCCAAATGCACATTTGAGTGGATTCATCTTCAAGTCAAACTTCCTTAACCTCTCAAAAATAACTTGAAGATCCTCAAGGTGATTTTTTCTCTGCTTCATCTTTATTACCAATTCATCAATGTTACATTCCATTCTCTTGTGAAGCATGTCATCAAAGATATTTTGCATCGCATGTTGGTAGGTCGCACCTGCATTCTTCAAACCAAAAGGCATCACCTTGTAGTAATAAATTCCTTTTGGAGTTCGGAAGGCAGTACATTTATCATCCTTCAGAGATATTCTGATTTGATTGTATCCAGAAGACCCATTCGTGAATGACATAGCTTCATGCCCGGTTGTAGCATCAACCATGAGGTTAACGATTGGCAGTGGAAAGTCATCTTTTGGACATGCCTTGTTCAAATCTTAAAAATCAACACAAGCATGTAATTGACCCCTTTTTTCTTAATAGGTACAATATTTGAGATCCATGATAGGTACTTCACTTCTTGAATAAACACAGCTTTTATGTGTTTATTGATCTCTACTTCAATTTGTGTTTCCAACTCAGGGCGAAATACTCATTGTGATTGCTTTATGGGATGTGTTCAATTTTTGAGCCCAAATGATGAATAACTACCTTGGGACTATGCCCTGGCATTTTTTGTATGACCAAGCAAATACATCTTTGTACTCAACCAATAACTTGAAGTATTCTCTCTCTTCCTACGGTGTCAAAAGTGCACTAATGAAGGTTGGGCACAGACTTTCAAAAGTAATATTTAGTTCCTTGAGATAATTTACGGTTGTCATCCTCTAGTCGAGGGGGAACCCCTTGGACCTCGTCATCCATATCATCATGATATGGACTTTCTTCTACTATTATGTGATAGGATGTTTCTAATAGATTTGAATCTTCCCTATGGCTTTCTTCAAAAAACTGCAATGGCTTCTTCTTTCCCCTTCTTTCTTTCTCCAAGAAATTGGTTGGTAACAATAATGGTGCTTGGTTAACCTTCAATGACCCATCTGTCGTAATTAGCAATGCAACCTTTCTCTTTATATGATGGAAAAACACTATGAATTTCTATTGTCGACCACCTCACAAAAATGACATTCTTCATGTCCCAACAAACCTTTTGCTGACAAAGATTTTCTTTTAGTTCCCAAGTGATGGAATATGGATGTCTTTGATGTGTTGGCATCTCCTTCCACTTGTGTGGATGATTCACACTCACTTTTCTACCCAATCTTTCAAATACAGAGACACGAGGTATCAATCCTCCTATGCGTTCAAACACAGAAGTTTGTTGCGATGTTTTCCCATCCTTAGATTCTTGGGTTTTTCCTATCGAGATGTGGTGTGATGATGCTACTTCTTTTCCCTTCATAGATGAAATTCTAAAAGGTTCTGGAAAGCTGAATCCCAATCCAAACCAAGGAGTGGGAACATAATACCCTTGTTTTCTCAACCTTACTTGAGACATCTTGAGCCCATGTATCTTTTCACCAGTGACTTCATCTTTTAGCTCCCCCAACCTTGTCGGATTTTAGAATTCGTAACCTGACCTTTGAAATAATGTGAAAATCTTTTGATCAAAGTTTCCTTCTATCTTACTAACTTGAGAATTGTCTTTAGAAGACTCCAAAGTGATAGATGGATCTTGTGCAACTGGGACAATCATTTTCTCCTTCAAATCATGGAACATTGTGTGGCTCAAATCATCCCTCGGAGGGTGAACTTAATGAATGCATTCCTTTAACAAGGGTTGTCCCTTTTTTAGCGCTCACATGGAATGTAACGAAAAATTGGTTGCTCATTACTAATGTTAGCCTGCATGTCTCCTTTAGATCGTGCAATCTTGATAGATACTTCTTGTGTTCTCTTCTTAAACATAACAGGGCCCCATTGAACTTCTCTTTCTTCGACTTCAATTAAGTTGTCTTGTGTGGATTTTTGCATCTGCAAAGTATGACTCTATTTAGATGAAAGGTTTAATGTATGCATCAATTTTGACTACTTTACCATCCTTCATATACTTAATGCATTGATGCAAAATAGATGGAACCACTTTATTTTCATGAACCCAGGGTCATCCGAGCAACAGGTTGTATGATGTTTTGGCATTTATAGCATGAATCAAAGTGTTTGATTTCATGTCACCAATTGACAATCTTACTCGAATCTTTCCTATAGCTCATTGTCCTCCTTGCTTGAAACCTTGTATGGTTAGATTTCTCTTGGCCAATTCATCAACAGAGATCCAAGCTTCTTCAGAACAACTTTTGGCATGATATTAACTGCCAAACCACCATCAATTAGTATGCGATTGAGACATTGCTCATGAATGGATCCTACAACAAATAGGGGCTTGTTATGTAGCTTAGAATCTAACAATAAGTCATCATCAGTGAAGGTAATTGTAGAACAACATGGGGAAACTTTTTCATAATATGATATTCCTGTGTTGTTTCCAGATCGTGCTCACCTTTGCTTTGCTTTGCTTCACCTATTCTTGATATAGCATGTGTAGTACTAGTTTGACTACCAAAAAGGGATTTTTCTAGAAAAAATTCAAATAGTGTAATAGGGTTTTGGACCTTCTGTAATAAAGAACCATTGGTCTTTTGACTGTAAGATTTGATGCTTCTTAATGGTCTAATTGATTCACATCACTCCTCATTGCTCTTGTCTTAGGAAGGCATATCCTAAGAGTAGATTGATGTCTTCGCTTCTTATGAGTAACTATTGTCCAACTATCATCCTTAATTCCTTTGTGTTTATTCTCAATTTCTACTGGATCTTCAGGAATATCAACTTCAATAGGTGTGAGACCTCCGAATTGCAAAGAGATGGTATTTGGCATAATTTGCGACCTAGAGTATTTCTTTGCCTCCACTGTTTTATCCATGTCAATGATGATTTTTCCTTCACTTATCAATGCCAAGATTTTCTCCTTTAAAATAGAGCATTTACTTTTCGGATGGCCAATGATACGATGGAACTTGCAGTATTTGGGATTATTCACCTTATTGATTTCTTCAGGCCTCTTTGATTCAGGAAGATCAAAAATTTTGTTGTTAGCAATTCATCAAGGATCATAGGTATATCTAAATCTAGAAAGGGGTAAAATTTTTCTTCTAAGTCCTTCAAATTTGGACAACGTTTCTCATCCTTTGAATATTGACTTTAAGCTTTCTCCTCTTTCACTTTTTTCTTAGTTGAAAGCTTGAAAGAAGTTGCTTTCATTGCCATAGATTCTTTAATTTTGATCTTCAAAGTCATACCTTTCTTGAAATCTTTCTTTTCTTTCGTCAGATCAACAAAAGGAGATGTCTTCCCGTGACTTGCAATGTTCAACTCTATGTCATGTACCTGTGTAGCAAGTTCTTCAAAAGTTCGTGGTTTCATTCCTTGTAGTATGTATAGAAGTCCCCAATGCATACCCTGAATGCACATTTCCACAACAGATATTTCAGAAAGGTGATCTTTACAGTCCAAACTCAATGATATCTAGCGATTGATGTAATCTACCACGGGCTCATCCTATCTTTGCTTAGTGCCAGTCAACTTTATCATGCTTACAGTTCGACGAGTACTGTAAAAATGATTTAGGAACTCTTTCTCTAGTTGCTCCCAACTATCAATATACTAGTGTTCTAGGTTGATATACTAGTCGAATGTATTTCCTTTTAGTGAACGAACAAATTGTTTCACCAAAAGGTCACCATGTGTTCCATCATTGCAACAAGTTTCAACAAAGTAGGTGATGTGTTGCCTAGGATTCCCTTTGCCATTAAATTGTTAAATCTTCGATGGTTGATAGTTCATTGGCATAGACAGACCATCAATTCGTCTAGTATATAACTTAGAGTAATACAATAAACTTTGTGGTGCTCCACCATATTGAGCCCTAATGACATTTGTTATCATGTCTTGTAACTACTGGACAAATAATGTTGCAACTGAAATAGATTGTTTCTCCTTTTGAGAGTTAGACTTAGCCAGAGATTCCTTAACATCCTTGCTTTGTAGATTGAAACCAGGTGGACAAGTGGGGACCTAGCTTTATTCTCCAGGTGTGAAGGCCTCCAACTTGTTCATGAGTTGAGCAATATGAAGATTCTTATCATCAACAGACTTCTTCAAGAATTCAATAGTTTTCTCTATTAGTGCGATCTTTCAATCCATGTTAGTTGAGTCAGCCATAAAGGCATTGACATTCAGAGAACTTGGAGACTCCATTGAATCATCAGATTCACCAATGTTGTAACCGGTTTGAGAATGTTCTCCGAAGAACACAGATGTGATATTCTCCTCAGGAATGCGGCTATAATTATCGTCTGAGAGTCATTATTTTCCACTGCCTCCAAATAAGTGAAGTATTCAGATTTATCTAAGTTGCAAATCTTGAACTTGCTTCGAGTAATTGGTCAAATATGACTGAGATAAGTAGACATGGTAGTAGATTCCTTGCTTGAAACATCATTAGTTTCCTAAAGGCCATTGCAGTAGTTGACTTTGTAGTTTCTAGAGAAAGAGATGAAGAGCAGGACTACTCCCATGGGCTTGCCAAAATTTATTCACAACAAATTTTGAAGGTGTTGAAAATTAACTGCAATCAAAAATAAATAAAAGATATAATTTCTCTTTATATTGATGAATTTTGTGAGTACAATTTATAATTTCTCTTTATATTGATGAATTTTGTGAGTACAATTCTGTTACTCTCTTGATTCGTTCTCCTAAATTTCTCCAAGATCCAAGGGCTTTCAGTAGCGTATTTCTTGAATTGTTGGATGATTTAGCTCCCTTAGAGATATACTTTAATCGCGAGAAGTTTTGTTCTTCAAGAAGATTTCCGGGAAGTTTTCCGTCGATCACTCCTAGGAAGAAATGTGTAGCAGATGATTTTGTAGCTTTCCACAATACTTGCTACAATGCTTACTCAAGAGTTTGATAGAATCCCCTTCTGAATGGCATGTCTATCCCCTATTTATAGTTGTAAAGGATGGACAAGATTGCTTGTGATTGGTCTAAATATGTCACGTTGACACTTGACAAAATGTGGTTCGTTCTTGCATTTGGCTAAGATCACCACATCATTTGGATAACTGGCGTCATCTTGTTGGCCTTGGATGCCTCATTATCGTGACACATGGCATAGACTTGGGCTTCCAGGTGAAATGGACCTTGGACTTGACTTTAGTAAAATGGACTTTATCTATTTTTTAAAACTCAAATTAATTATTCAACCCAAATGCATATAGATTTAATTCAACTCTCATACTAATTTAACCCGATAAAATTAAGTGTCAACAAATGGTATGAAGTTATAATGATGTGATATGGCATAGCTTATGGGGGTGATCCAAATAATCCTTTTAACTTGGTTTATATTTTGTTTTCCTTTTTGTTGATACCTCTTTTTTTGTATGTGTGTGTTTGTTTTCTTGTTTGACAAAGGTGTTTCTTTTTTAGGTTTCTTATTTTTGCATTGTTGCAGATTTTAATTGATAAATATAGATAAAAAACAGAAGTGATAAGAAAAATGAAATCCTTCACTACCCTTCTAGTGCCTCTATCCTAGACCTCATGAGACCTCTTTCCTCCCCCTTGAGAGATACTGAAGTCACCCTAGCCCTTAAGTCTTTCAAATCTTTGAAAGCCCCTGGACCTAATGGACTTCACCACTTTCTTTGCTAGAGATACTAGGAAATTTTGGGGCCCGAAAATCTAGAATTCTGTAGGAATATCTTCAATAGATGCTCTATGACTATCCTGGCCAATCAAACCCTCATTTACCTCATCCCAAAGAGCCCGAATAGCAACAACCTTAGGAACTTTTGGCCCATTGGGCTTTGTAATACTCTGTACAAGCTTGTCACCAAAATTATTGTCAACAGAATCAAGCCTATTCTTCCCTACCTCATTAGTCCTATCCAAGCAAGTTTTATGGCCAACAAAAGTGCTTCTAATAATGCCATAATTGTTCAGGTGTTCATCTCCCACTTTAGGAAAATAAAGGGAAGAAAGTTGGTATGATCTTGAAAATTAATTTTGAAAAAGCATTTGATAGACTTGAGTGGTCCTATATCAGGGATACCCTTTATTCTTTCAATTTTCCCCATAGCCTGGTCAAACTCATAATGTCTTGTGTCAGTACTGGTAGTATTGAAATTGTAACACCCCACACCTTATAATACTAGTACAATTCAAATAAATCATGACATGGTTTGGTCAAATTAGCGCCAATTTTTAAAAGTGCTCGAATCTCGTGTTAATGGGCTATACGTGTGTCCAACGCTTAAGAAAGTCGAGTGTATATATGTTTAGTATCGTATTGAGGAATTATGGCCTTAAATGAAGTGCGAAAAATAAGGTGTTGGTAGGACTCAGGAAGCTAACAAGTGAGTCAACTACTTGCTTAGCTTAAATTTGCTAGCTAAACGGAGATGAGGCTCGACGTCGAATTTGTCCAAGTTCGATTATGAATAAAGTCTGTGTTAAGGGTGTAACTCTGTCCCATGTTTAAGCATCATAAATGGGAAATATTGTCATTCCAAGAAGTATAATAAAAAGGTCCATAAGACATCACTTGTTCTTGGATACTTTGGGCCCAACCCAAGTGAAGAAGAAAGCTGAAAAATAGGCAGCCAAGCCCGTCAACTTGGAGACCCATTTAGTCCTAAGTTTCAGGACCAAGCTGGTGGATAAGCAACTTGATAATGTGTGGTATAAGATGGTCAAAAGTTCAAGAGAAGGTCGGCAAAATATCTCTTTATAAAGGGCACCAAAGCAGCTCGACAAGTCATTATTCACTTGAACTCACAAAAAAAAAAGATTTGTCTCTAAAGTTCTCTCAAATTTTCTTCACTTTGTGAAGTAGCCAAATGACTTTTATATGGTTATTAAGGAGCCTCTAAACCTTTAAGACAAAGTTAAGTAATTATAGTTGTGTATTTGGTATAGTTTCATCATGAAAAACAAGAAATAGATGCTAGTTATGCTCGCTGAAATTGTTGGACAGCATGTGTGTAGAAAGTTGCTAGACATTTTCCTTTTGTTTTGGTGATTTCTCTCTGGTTTGTGAGTTGTATTATGAAGATAACTTGGTGTTCTTAGCATGATTTGAGTTATAAACATCACCCTAAGGTGGCTTCCCTGATTTTGGTTTCACTTACCAAGTGTGTTTTATTGTGTTATCTTACGTGGAATGTTGATTGGAACTTGTGGGCTGTTGGATGGAAGGTTATTAGCTCATGTCCTTCATGACTTGTTGGGTGCTATTATAAGACTATTTTAGGATTGTTTATCTATATAAATGTTGCTATAATAGTTTGGTTAAAGTTGGAATATGTTTGGAATTGTCGACTCGAAATGTAGCGAAGGAAGGTAACGTTATGCTGTCCATTTTTAGGTTATGTAAAATTATTATATGTTATGCTTTGTGGGCTGCTGTAAGACAGTCAAGAGTCTTAAACAATATGTATATGACAAATACATGAGAATGGTTGTTCAAAAATACGGTTATAGGTGAAAAGGTTGAAGAAACGCCTTGACGTTGCTAATTAAATGCTTGATGCTCGTGTGTTGTTTTGTTATGTAATTGGGCTGCCAAGGTGTATCTATTGGCTATTAATGCTAGTTTTATCACCTACTATGTTGTAGATAAGTATTTAGAGGAAGGGAACATTATCTTGAGGTAATAGCAAGGTCAAACAATGAGGTATGTAAGGCTACTTGATTTCGTATCACTTGGAATGAAGCATAGATCTCTCCTTGGTAGATAAAGGCATTTGCTAACTCCAACACAACTATTAACCGTGTCTCCATTCTTTAACATGTTTACATGCTTCCATACATAGTCACTTTCAAATTTGCATACATGGTTGTATACCAAGTTACATGAGTTCTTGTTACTAGATAAAGTTCATGAGTTGTTCCATTTCATATGTATTTCGTTGTTTGTGTCACATACTCTTTTCATTGTCTTATTGTGTTGTATACTTATCTACATGTCACATGCTACATATACAGTCCTACAGTTCTAATATTGTGACCACCAAAAGAATCATATCAATGGTAATTGAAAGATATAGTATACAGTTTTTGATAGGTGGTAGCCCGAGGGGTGGAAGTACCACCTAGCCAGGGACGATCCTATCACGGGGGGTAGCCCGAGGGGTTAAGGAAAAACCTAGCCAGGGACGAACCTGATACAGTTCACCACTGATCAGTTGGTTATTTGTTTTACAGCTGTGCATAGATTTTACAGTAAAGGTAAAGTAAAATAAAGAACATAAAGTACATGATCCCACAATATAACTAAAGGTGGTCTCTT